>JAGFNQ010002184.1:266524-307919 GCA_024364735.1 Boesenbergia rotunda | reverse complement strand
TTGATAATGGCAAAAGGGTTCAAAGTTAAGATATAATGTTTTATCTAACATGTTACTCAAGTGTGTAGGAAAAGTCCTAGCGAAGGACTGCTAGGCACCCTGGCGAAAGACTGCCAGGATACAAAGCCCTAGCGAAGGACTGCTAGGCACCTAGCGAAGGAATGCCAGGATACAAAGCCCTAGCGAAGGACTGCTATGCACCTGGCGAAGGAATGCCAGGATACAAAGATCTAGCGAAGGACCGCTGGGCACCTAGCGAAGGGCTGCTAGGAGACGAAGACCTAGCGAAGGACTGCTAGGTACCAGGCGAAGGACAGCTTTGGTACTGAAGACCTGGCGAAGGACAGCTAGGCACCTGGCGAAGGACTGCTGGGCAAAAGTCCAACCGGAGGAGCCGGTTGGCATCAGGTAAATTCTCCCGAGAGGAGTAGGTGAGGACGCGTTCCTCGTCGAGGGAACAGTAGGCGTCGGTTCGACCTAGGGCTCCATTTTGGAGACCCAAAGTCAGAACCAAGACAGCTAAGGCTGTATAAAACTAACATACTATTGCTCTGTGTTATTTTGGACTAACCCTGGATGCAGGACCGAAGGAACGAGTGTCTGCAGCTCAGAGAGCCTCAAACGAGTGAGGCAGAAGCTGAGTAGGGTGCCCGGAGTGTCCCGGGCGCCCCAAGGTGAATACAAAAAGAAGTGGAGCAAATGTACGCTTCGACAGCTCATGGGTGGGGCGCCCCGTGCTCCCGGGCGCCTCCATGGTCCCGGGCGCCCCGGATGGTCCGGGCGCCCCGAGCTCAAGCTAACGAAGCGGATAAGAGGCAAGCCAGCGAGAAGCCAACGGATAAGAGTCAACCCAGGCGCCCCCAGCGTCCCGGGCGCCCCCGTCAAAGTCTGATCCCGAGTTTGAAGGGATCAGAGCTGACCGAGAGGAGCTCGGATCAGATGACACGTGGGGGGGGGGGGGGCGCCCCCAACGTTCCGGGCGCCCCCAGGGGCTATAAAAAGGCCCTCGACCCCAAGGCTTCAGAACAACAATTCTTCCAACACATTCACGCTCTTCTGCTCCAGCGCTCTGTCCCGCAAACCTCCCGACTCGAGATACAAGCGCCGACGACGTCCCTCTGCTTCGAAAATACGATCTACTCCGGACGTCGGTAACAAAGAGCGGCTTTCTTTTAGTTTACTGTACTAATCTTATAATCTATCTCTGTAAACTTTTTGCGCATATAGAATTGCTCGCAGTAAACGGTCAACGACCGTTGGCCTTGGAGTAGGAGCCGACCGCGACTCCGAACCAAGTAAAATCTTGGTGTTCGCATGTGTTTTACTTTAATTATTTCCGCTGCTAATTCTCTTTTACAAATCCGAACGTTTTACGATATTCACCCCCTCTATCGTTTCTCTCGATCCAACAAGTGGTATCAGAGCGGGGAAACTCAAATTTGGTACAACCACCAATTTGAGAATTTTTCGGATTTTACGAAATCTTTTTAATATTTTCTTTCGTTCGAAATTTTTCTCGTTAATCGAGGTTGGTGCAACACCCCTCGACAAATATTTTACTTTTACTTCCCGCACTACTAATCCAAGACCAAGTCTTGGGATATTTTCTTTCCTTTTAGTTTACTTTTCAGATAAAATGGCCATGCAAGAAGGCTTCAGCACCGCAAGACCACCTCTCTTCAGTAGGGAGGACTTCTCCTACTGGAAGAGCAGAATGGAGGTCCACCCGAAAACTCAGGTGGACATGTGGATAATCATCCAGTCCGGACTGGAGATTCCAAAGAATGCTGAAGGAGTACCTCAGACCTACACAGAGTGGGACACCGCTCTGAAACGGAAGATTGAAGCTGATGCAAAGGCGACCCAGACCCTCCAATGCAGCTTAACAAAAGAGGAGCTGAACCGGGTGGGTCCATTCAACAGTGCCAAGGAGCTGTGGGGGAAACTGATCGAGCTGCACGAAGGAACTTCAGACACTCGGATCAGCAAGAGAGATCTCCTCCTGAACAAGCTGTATACGATCAAGATGAACGACAACGAAAACAGCAGCTCAGCTCCACGCCTGAATTCAGGAACTAATGAACGGACTACACATAATCGGTCACAAGGTAGAAAACCGTGACCTGATAAGGTACGCTCTGAATGCTTTCCCGAGAAACACCTTGTGGGCATCTATGGTAGATGCATACAAGGTTTCAAGGGACCTTTCAAAAATTAAACTAGATGAACTGCTTTCAGAACTTGGATTGCATGAGCAGACTAACTGCACCCTGGCCGAGAAAGGCATTGCCTTTATTGTAGGTAAAGCTGGAAAAGTATCCAAGAAGAAACCTCAACCTGCACCCGAGTCTGATTCAGACTCAGACTCAGAAGACGAAGGAGATCGACCTAAGCTGGTTCGACTGGCCTGGAACTACTACAAGGAATTGAAGAACCAAACCAGCAGAAGGAAAGCCAGCCGAAGAAAGGATGAACTAGCTGAACCCTCAAATGAAAAGAACAAGCCCAACGTGACCTGTTACGAGTGCAAGAAAAAGGGCCACTACAAGACCGAATGCCCCAACCTGAAGGAAACAAAGAAGACGAGGAAGAAGAAGGCACTTCAAGCAACGTGGGAAGAGTCCTCCTCGTCCGAAGAAGAAGAGGTCCCACAGTCGAACCTGCTCGCGCTAACCGCCTTAGAAGAAATCGAGACCGAGTCAGAATCGGAATAGGATGACAACAGACTGACATTTTCAGAGGACGGCGAAATCAAGGTAAGTGGTTTTTCTAGAAGTCAGTTAAATGAGTTAATTTCTTATCTTTCTCGAGATTTGGCGAAAGCTAAACTCTGAGTCGAATCCCTCCGACAGGAAGTAAAACTCCTGAAAGAGGGAGCTGACTCTAGATCCTTAACTGAGAAGGTTCAAGAAGGAATCTCTACTCAAGTTGAAAAACTTGAGAAAGAGAATTCCTCCCTGAAAACTCAGGTTAAGGACTTTAGATCAGCTTTAGAACGATTCACTTCTGGTTCCAAGGGTCTTGACATGATTCTTGGAAAACAGAAATTAGTTCTAAATCGATCCGGACTAGGCATAGAACCAAATCTAGACAAAGATCCTACTTTGCTGTATTGAATCAGTCCAGAAATAAAGTTCAGGCATGGGTACCTAAACTGTACCTGAACAAACAAACTGGATCAAATCAGTATTGGATCCCCAAGGACAAGATTCACATCTTGCCAAACCATTATCGTGGCTTTAGTCCAGGGGGAGCCAAATTGAAAATAATATTCATTGTTAGATAAAATTCAATTCTTGTTTGCAATTTGCATGATTGATTGTGTAACGACCTGGAAAATTTTCTTAATATTTCTTTAAAATATTGAGCATGTCTAGATAATTTTCCGAGGGACCTAGAAATATTAACACGAATTTTAACCTAGAAATCCATGTTTTCTCATTTAAATTGGGAAATAGGCACTGATGGGCCTTATATGGGCTTTCTAGTACCATGATTATTGGTGAATTTTAGCTAAAAATTTATAGAAATATAAAGGGGGTTTAATGAGAAATATTAACATAATTATGGGGGAATTTTTAAGGGATTTTCGAAATAATAGAAAATAAAATAAAAATAAAATAGAAAGTTAGTGCATGCACCAAGGATTGAACCTTGGACCTCTTGTACAACCATGCATGCTCTAACCAATTCACCTAGCAAGGGAGTTCTATGAGGAAATGAAGTGGATTATGGTTAAGGCTTAGGGAAAATGAAGAGACACCATGACTCTTCACTTACCCTCCTTAATGTGTTATAAAGAGGGGGCATGGGAGTTACTTTCTTTCTTCCATCAAGTCCACCTTTCTTCTTCATCCTCCCTCATTCTAGCCGAAACCCCAAGAGGGGATTCTCCCTTGGAAAAGGCTCACCTAAGGCTCCATCTCCAAGATCCAAGGCTTTTACAAGGGTACAAAGGCTAGGGGTGGTCAAGAAGCAACAAGATCTTCATCCTTCTCCCAAATCTAAGGTCTATAATCAAGATCAACCAATGTAAGACTCCCTCACCTGTGGTATAATAGTTCCTTTTTGATTTTTAGCATAATATGAAGTTGGTTTTGGGGTTGATGTTGAGAAAACCATGTTTTGGACCCCTATAGTATTCGGCCACCATGGGTTTTTGGGTCCATGATGATGTTAAAAATCTTAATCATGCTTTCTAATGTGTTCTCATGATGTTTAGAGAATAAGTATAATTTTTGAGAATTTTTGGAGTACCCTAAGACCCTTTAGGATTTGGGACCATTATAAGGACTCCATGGCTAGGGTTGAATTTAACCCTTCAATCATGTATCTTGTGTACCCTTATGATACAAGGGGAGGTTGAAGGGGTTTATGTGAATTTTCACAAGGTCTTATGACCCTAAGGGTTTCGGCCAAGAAGGTTCTAGGGCAAGGAGTTAGGGCTTACCTCAAGTAAGGGCCCTAATGACTCCTATGGTATGGTATGGAAGGTGTTAGATGATTAATTGGAAATTTTATGAATTTATTCATGCACCCATGGCTCTTACATGTTTCGGCCAACCCTAGAAAAATAGGGCTAAAAGTTGGGGTAAACCCTAATCATGAGCCCTAATGGCTCCTTATGGCCTTAGATGTACTGTATGGTTGTTTCTTTTTCCTTATGCTACCTTACATGTCATGGAATGATGGAATCCCTCCCTTGTAGGTTTCGGCCAAGCATGGTCACTAGGGTTTGGGTGGAGTTAGGGTTTGAAGAATGATGGTTTATGCTTTATTATGAAGTATATATAAAGGTTCAAGCATGTGGTAGAAATTAAGTTACCTATAACCCTAACCTTAAGCACCATGGTTCATGTGTGTATGTTTGGATGCCATGCTTAATAGGGTTTATTTATGAATGTCTTATGTTCTATGCCATGCACTTGGATAATAGGTAGCATGTTTATGGAAGTCCTAACTATGCAAGCTTGAGATAGATACCATGCTTATGTATGAAATGCAATGCTTACCTTATGTATCATGATCATGCATGCCCTATGGATTAGGATAAGGGTCTATGTAAACATGTCATGTTCAATGAATATAATGCAATGCTTACCTTATATGCCATGATCATGCAAGCACTAGGAATAAGAATGATGTTTTAGGTAAGCATGCCATGTTTTATGAATGAAGATGCATGCCATGTTTATGAATAATGATGCATGCCATGTTTTATGAATGAAGATGCATGCCATGTTTTATGAATGATGATGCATGCCATGTTTTATGAAAGAAGATGCATGCCATGTTTATGAATGAAGATAATGCTCATGCCTTCCAGGCATCATGATGCTATGCATTAAGTATGAACAATGAAAGGACAAGCATGTTTTAAGTCATGCTTCATGTAACAAGATTATGCTATGTTTAAATATGCCATGAATGTCTTATGAATGATGAAGCATATAAAGTATTTTACGTTATGAATGGGATTGTACCGGACCGAAGTATGGGTCCAAGGGATGGGCACCTTAAGAACGCCCCGGTTCTGGACTACCGACTATGCTGTCCACGGTTCTGGCACTACCGAAGCTGTGCAACAGGGATGGACACCTTAAGAACGCCCCGGTTCTGGGACTACCGACTATGCTGTCCTTACCCTAGTAGGTCGAGACTAGCTACCTCGTATTTACTTAGGGATGCGCGCACATGATGTATGTATGTGGTACAAGCCGGGGACCCCAATGATGTGATGATTATGTTTAAGTATTTAAAAATATGATTTTAAAAGTTAAGCATCCTATGTATCTGCATTTGACTCATGCATTCATTCATGCTGTGCATTATGCCATGATAGTAATGTCTTATGCATATTTTTCATGTCAAGAAATATGCATGATAGTAAACGATTTATGCTTATGGTTATGTTAAGAGGATGCCCATATGATATGATAGGAAGCATGCCTACGTTTATGCCATGTATCATGCCATGTTAAGAATGTTTGCTTATGTTTACGTTTATGCCATGTATCATGCCATGTTAAGAATGTTTACTTATGTTTACGTTTATGCCATGTATCATGCCATGCTAAGAATATTTACTTATGTTTACGTTTATGCCATATATCATGCCATGTTGAGAATGTTTACTTATGTTTATGTTCATGCCATGTCAAGTGAAATCTTATGTCCATGTACTATGTAAGAACTAGGTCATGCTAAATGATTTTAGATACTTATGTTCTATGTAGAACACCAAGTTATGTTAATGTTTCATGTGCTTATGATTAAGTGATGAATGATTTTAGTGAGTAGGAAAGAGTCTTACTAAGCCTGTGTGCTTATAGTCTTATTTCCTTATACCGCAGATCACGCAAGGGGACATTAAGGAAGCAGCAGGAGGGCAAGAATGCATGTGTGTGGTAGTGACTTGGCCAAGAAAACAATATGTTTACTCGTCTTATGCTAGAACTTTACCTTTGCTACTTATGTGCTTGAATGATGACTTATGTGACTCTATGACATGATGTTAAGTATGACATGATATGATGCTAAGTATGAAGTCAATATGCCAAGTTCCCATGTCATTATATTAGGAATGGTAGTAGGTGCATGTATGTGTAAGATTAAAGTTATTCCGCTGCCTTATGATGTCTACCTGCCCTACTCATGTTAACGTAACGCCGCTTTATGGAGAAAAAAAAGCGGGCGTTACAGATTGTTTATTTAATTTCTGTAATTTATCATGCTTAGACTTAGGAATGGTTGGTTTAAGGACTGAACCAACTTAACTGAAATTTGAATAACATAGTATTGGGTGGCGGTGAGATGATAGTACGTTAGGGAAGCCGTTTTGGTGGAACTAGCCGAAGCTACAGATCCAAGACCCAAACTAGTTAGACCAGAATTTTTCAAAAAATAATTTTGAAAATGAAATTTCATTAAAAGGCTTTGTCAAGGAAAGGGTTGATGATCCAATAAGGCTACGGCCAAAGAAGGCTTAGTGCCTCGCCAAGACCTGGAAGCCAATTTTTGAAATTCAAATTCAAATTATTCTTTGTTAAATTTGAATCTAACACAAACCTTCAGTTAATTGTAGATTCAAACATTTTTTTAAATAAACTCAAAATAAATTGTTTTCAAAATTAATGTAAGTCTTTCAAAACAAATCATAACTTTTTAAAATAATTCTATCTACCAAAACCTGTCTCACAAGACCCATAAGGCAAACGTGATTGACAACTCTAGAATGGGTGAGAGGGTAAAACTTAACTTAATTAAGATTCAGTTAATACCTGCATTATTAACAGTAATTCTTAGAACGAAATTGACTTATTACTAGTCAAACCATGGTCAAAGTAGTCAAACCATGGTCAAAGTAGTCAAAAGTCAAAGCAATCAAACCATAGTCAAATCATTTCAAACCATGGTCAAACCAATTAAATGATGGTCAAATGATGACAAGACAACAAAGATTCCAATCCATACTCAATCCAGGCGCCCGTGACTCCTCGGGCGCCCCCCCCATGACTTTCACTTCTCTCAAGGCAAAAATCTGCCTTTGTCCCTTGAACGGGGAGCCCGGAACCTTACGGGCGCCCCCAGTACCAGTCAAAGCAGCAAAGCTGCCAAGACCAAGCCTTATCTGGGCGCCCGGGCCATTGCGGGCGCCCGAACAGACTTAGGACCCTGCCAATGGCAGAAGGCCCTGACCCGGGCGCTCGGAAGCTCTCGGGCGCCCTGGCTAAAGCCCTATAAAAGGGCACCCGAACCCCCTCTTCTTGCCACACCAAAAACCATCCTCCTTTCTAACTTCCTTCCTTCCAAGGAGATCAAGTGACACTTGTGCTTCCTCAACTTCGACCATGCCTCCCCGAGCGGCCACTCGGTACAATTTTTTCAATTTCCTTTTTCTACGCACTTATATTTATTCTTTCTTCTAAATGCATATCTCTTATCTTAGCAAACGCCGAGCAACCCAATCGAACCCCGGTACCGAACCGAGTCCCGATCCTAGGTTCCCTACCCTAGAACTTTTTAACAAATTTGCTCGAACAACTTACAAGCCTATCAAGACAAGTTACTTGAACAGACAATTCTTTACTCAATCATGTCCTTTGGCTATGAACGTTATCAACTTCTATCACTTAAACAACTTAGTGTTTTGCACTCATCCAATTAACACTTCTCTTTGTGCCAAATTCTATAACAACATAGTTAGGTAAAACGATCTTACGTTTGTTACCACCGTTCAAGGGATGCCCTTGACGATCACACCCTCACTCCTCAACCGATTCCTTGGACTCCGACTTCTCAGTCCACTTTTTGTTACTATCCGCCTAGGGATCCTCCATTTGATCCTCCCTACTCTCACATTACTCTAGACACTCTCCACTCCTATTTCTATAGGGAAGCTAGACTCCCCGTAGCTAGACGATTTCAGTCCGTTGACCTTCAGGTCCAGGACTACGCCCTGTACAGAGTTCTGGTCCGATGCATCTTACCACTATTCACTAGGGATGTCGCGACCATGCGACCTTTTCATACTTTCCTTCTGTATGCCCTGATCCATCATCTTGACATTGACATTGGACTACACATGTTTCATACTATTCTGTATGCGTCCAGTGTTACCACTCAGGGACGAGTGCGCACCCCCTATTGCCACATCATCACTTCCATTCTTCATCATCACGGTCACGACATCACTGATGGTGAGATGACTGCGATGACTGACTTCGACGAGATAGGATTTAGGAACTTCTCCTTAGCTGGTATAGAGGTCTCGGGATCTGGGGTTTTAGGTTGGAGACGACAACGAGCCGGGGCTCCGATCGACTCCGACGAGGAGGTAGACGTTGACGTTGCTGTTCTCGCAGCAGAGCTGCGGGACCATATAGACCAACCTCCATCACCGACCATCGACCAACGCTTTGCACAGATACAGACGGAGATCCACAGTCTCCGAGAGGAGGCCGAGGCCTACCACTTCGAGCAGATGGACACTCGTAGAGCCGATCGAGAGGTGGTCGATGCACGATACATTGAGATGATGTCGCTTCTCAGAGCATGGCAGCCTGGCTCATCTGACCACCCTGGCCCATCTTCATAGTTAGACTATTTCAGCAGATGCATTGTATTAGTAACTAAAACTTGACTCATGTTTGACTCTACTGGTCCTCTCTTTGACCAGTTAACTTATGGGTTTGACCAGTTGTTTAATCTTAAGTATCTGATGTTGGTGCAGGAAGCACCATATTGAACCTGGTTTTGATATTGGCAAAGGATTCAAAGTTAAGTTTATTTGTGATCTAACGTTGTTCACTGAGTGTGCAGAAAAAGCCCTAGCGAAGGACTGCTAGGCACCTGGCGAAGGACTGCCAGTATCCAAGCCCTAGCGAAGGACTGCTAGGCAACTGGCGAAGGACTGCCAGCATCCAAGCCCTAGCGAAGGACTGCCAGCATCCAAGCCCTAGAGAAGGACTGCTAGGCAACTGGCGAAGGACTGCCAGTATCCAAAACCCTAGCGAAGGGTTGCTAGGTAACTGGCGAAGGACTGCCAGTATCTAAAGCCCTAGCGAAGGACTGCTAGGCGCCAGGCGAAGGACAGCTTGGGACTAAAGCCCTAGCGAAGGAATGTTAGGCACCGAGCGAAGGGCAGCTCGGCATCCAAGACCTGACAAAGGACTGTCAGGCAAAAGTCCAACCAAAGGAGCGGTTGGCATCAGGTAAACTCTCCCGAGAGGAGTAGGTGAGGACGCGTTCCCCGTCGAGGGAACAGTAGGCGTCGGTTCGACCTAGGGCTCCATTTTGGAGACCAAAGTCAGAACCAAGACAGCTAAGGCTGTATAAAAGAATAATATAATTGCTATTTGGACTAACCCTGGATGCAGGATCGAAGGACTGAGTATCTGCAGCTCAGAGAGCCTCAAAGGAGTGAGGCAGAAGCTGAGCAGGGCGCCCCGGATGATCCGGGCCCCCCCAAGGTCAACCCAAGTCTGCAAGAAGTGAAAACACACCTCAAAGCGCCTCGACAGCTAGATTCGGGGCGCCCCGGATGCTCCGGGCGCCCCGCCTGTTCCGGGCGCCTTGCCTGTCGCGGGCGCCCCGCGTGTCGCGGGCGCCCCCACTGCCAGCTGCCGAAGCGCGCCCTTGCGAACCCGAGAAGATAAAGCTTTGACCGGTCAATACGGGCGGCCCGAGCGCTCCGGGCGCCCCAGTCAAAGCGAATCCAGAGGATCAGACGCGACCGAGAGCTCTGCGGATCAGAGGCCACGTGGGGGGCGCCCCCGACGTCCCGGGCGCCCCCAGGCCCTATATAAAGGGCCCTCGACCCCAGGCTTCAAACAGCAGTTCACTCAACGCCTCAAAGCTCTTCTACGCTCGTGCCTTGCTCCGAACACTCTCCAACTCGAGCCGACGACGTCCCGCTGCTCCGAAAAAGCTGATCTACTCCGGACGTCGGTAAAGAAGAGCGTTCTTTTTATTTACTGCACTTATCTTTGTAATTAAATTCTGTAAACCTTTTTGCGCCTATATAGAATTGCCCAAAGTAAACGGTCAACGACCGTGGGCCTTGGAGTAGGAGTCGACACAGGCTCCGAACCAAGTAAATCGACTGTGTCTTTGTGTCTTGTTTTTTTTTAATTTCCGTTGCGTACCTACTCTTACTCAAATCCGAAAGTTTTCCGATATTCACCCCCCCTCTATCGGTTTTCTCGATCCAACATCTGATCTTGATTATGCTTGGTAGAATATGCTTACTCTACTTTTTGGTTTGTCTTACTGCTCTACTCATTTTAAAATCAGTTTCTAAAGTAGTTTTTAACTGCTTTCAAAATCAGCTTTGACTTAGTTTTGAAAAGTTTTTAAAAATAAATAAAGTTTTTGACTTAGTTTTATTTTAAAACTACCCCCTTCAAAACTAGGGCTTTTTCGCAAATGGACATAGCCTAGGCCCTAACCCTAGAACTACATGCACCTATAGATCTAGAAGCCAGCATCTCACAAGCATCTTAGGGTACTTTTGATTGATAACCTAGAATAGGTTGAGATGCTTAGGTCTTTGCCTTAATTCAATATGCTTTAAGTCAGTGCATCTGCAGTAATTGGGGCACTAAATACAACTTAAACAGTAATCAAGTCAAGTGTCAAGTTTAGAAAATCCAACTTGAACAGAACACTTAACTTGACTAACCCTAGCGAAAACTACTGTTTATAACAGTTAGTAAGTAGCTAATTGGGTTAGACAGGACCCTAAAAGAGATAATTGAAACTGATTTGGTTTAGTTCAAATCCTGAATTGGTTCAGTACAGCAAATTATGCAGTTTATTTTTTCTGCTATTATGCAATCTTTTTTGCTATATTTCTTTATTTTTGATATATAGCAAAGGGGGAGAGATAGGAAAGGAGAGATTTTAAAATTTTTTTTCTAAATCCAAAATTTCAAACTCTATACTCTATCCTTTATTCAAAAAGTACTTAATTCATTTTCAAAAGTACTAAGTTTTTCTAAGTACTTAAACTTAAGTTTTCAAATTTTTCTAAGTATTTAAACTTAAGTTTTCAAAATTTTCCTAAGTACTTAAACTTAAGTTTTCAAAATTTTCGTAATACGTTAAACTTAAGTTTTCAAATTTTCTAAGTACTTTAAAACTTAAGTTTTCAAATTTTTCTAAGTATTTAAACTTAAGTTTTCAAAATTTTCCTAAGTACTTAAACTTAAGTTTTCAAAATTTTCCTAGTACGTTAAACTTAAGTTTTCAAATTTTCTAAGTACTTTAAGACTTAAGTTTTCAAAATTTTCCTAGTATTTAAAACTTAAGTTTTCAAATTTTTCTAAGTATTTAAACTTAAGTTTTCAAAATTGTCCTATAAGTATAAATTTTCCAAAGTGCACAACCAAAATTATTTTGGAAAATATGTCTTTCAAGTTTCTGTTGAAAATTATTCTAAGTAAAATTAAATCCATCTTTAGACTTAGAAGTTAGTTTCAAAACCCCACGAACTTTTGAAAAATCTAGGGGGAGATTCCTTCTAGGGGGAGGAAACAAAATTTCATTTTATATGTTCTGATTAACTTAACTTTTTGAACCAGGGTTGCCATAAATCAAAAAGGGGGAGATTGTTGGTGCAGAAAGCACCCAAGTCGAACCTGTGTTTTGATAATGGCAAAAGGGTTCAAAAGTTAAGATATAATGTTTATCTAACATGTTACTCAAGTGTGCAGGAAAAGTCCTAGCGAAGGACTGCTAGGCACCTGGCGAAAGACTGCCAGGATACAAAGCCCTAGCGAAGGACTGCTAGGCACCTGGCGAAGGAATGTCAGGATACAAAGCCCTAGCAAAGGACCGCTAGGCACCTGGCGAAGGAATGCCAGGATACAAAGACCTAGCGAAGGACCGCTGGGCACCTAGCAAAGGGCTGCTAGGAGACGAAGACCTAGCGAAGGACTGCTAGGCACCAGGCGAAGGACAGCTTGGTACTGAAGACCTGGCGAAGGACAGCTTGGTAATGAAGACCTGGCGAAGGACAGCTAGGCACCTGGAGAAGGACTGCTGGGCAAAAGTCCAACCGGAGGAGCCGGTTGGCATCAGGTAAATTCTCCCGAGAGGAGTAGGTGAGGACGCGTTCCCCGTCGAGGGAACAGTAGGCGTCGGTTCGACCTAGGGCTCCATTTTGGAGACTCAAAGTCAGAACCAAGACACCTAAGGTTGTATAAAACTAACATACTATTGCTCTGTGTTATTTTGGACTAACCCTGGATGCAGGACCGAAGGAACGAGTGTCTGCAGCTCAGAGAGCCTCAAAGGAGTGAGGCAGAAGCTGAGTAGGGTGCCCGGAGTGTCCCGGGCGCCCCCAAGGTGAATACAAAAAGAAGTGGAGCAAATGTACGCTTCGACAGCTCATGGGTGGGGCGCCCCCGTGCTCCCGGGCGCCCCCATGGTCCCGGGCGCCCCGAGCTCAACCTAACGAAGCGGATAAGAGGCAAGCCAGCGAGAAGCCAACGGATAAGAGTCAACCCGGGCGCCCCCAGCGTCCCGGGCGCCCTCGTCAAAGTCTGATCCTGAGTTTGAAGGGATCAGAGCTGACCGAGAGGAGCTCGGATCAGATGACACGTGGGGGGGGGCCACCCCCAACGTTCCGGGCGCCCCCAGGGGCTATAAAAAGGCCCTCGACCCCAAGGCTTCAGAACAACAATTCTTCCAACACATTCACGCTCTTCTGCTCCAGTACTCTGTCCCGGAAATCTCCCGACTCGAGATACAAGCGCCGACGACGTCCCTCTGTTTCGAAAATATGATCTACTCCGGACGTCGGTATCAAAGAGCGGTTTTCTTTTAGTTTACTGTACTAATCTTATAATCTATCTCTGTAAACTTTTTGCGCATATAGAATTGCTCGCAGTAAACGGTCAACGACCGTGGGCCTTGGAGTAGGAGCCGACCGCGACTCCGAACCAAGTAAAATCTTGGTGTTCGCGTGTGTTTTACTTTAATTATTTCCGCTGCTAATTCTCTTTTACGAATTCGAATGTTTTACGATATTCACCCCCCTCTATCGTTTCTCTCGATCCAACAGATTGCTCAATTGGTGGCGTAAGGGGAACCTTGGAGAGGTTCTTAAAAAGCCTTTGTAAGTTCAATATAGGGGGAGCCTTGGAGAGACTTTTAAAAAGCCCGTTTTGGGTAAAAGTCCTAAACTCATTGGGGAGGTTTAGGTGTGGGGATGCCTTGTGATAGGATCCATGCATGTGTGCATTGTATTTGTTATTTGTTTTCCCTAACTTAAACGTATTGCCAAACATCAAAAAGGGGAAGATTGTTGGGGCAATCAATGGTCCGGAGTGACCATGTGTTTTGATGTTTAGGCAAGGGTTTAAGTTAGGTTCACCCTTGTATCTGATATGTGTATTTGAGTGTGCAGGTTTGCAAGATACACATTGACTCAGTTGGACGGCTTCGGGTACGGTGAAGGATGACATGGAGGCAAGCCATGGGCTTGTGAGCGCATCCGAGGGACCATGGACAAATCAGGGATGATGAGCCGAGGGAAGTGGACATCGAGGCGTACGTGAAGAATGACATGGAGGCAAGCCGAGGGCTTGTGTGCTCATCTGAGGGATGAGGGCCAAAGTTAAAGAGGGCTTGAAGGCAACATGTCGAGGCTACTGGAGCAGGAACAATGAGCCGAGGGGCGCGGACTTCGAGGCATGCGTGAAGGATGGCATGGAGGAAAGCCGAGGGCTTGTGTGCGCATCTGAGGGACGAGAGTCGAAGAAGAAGAGGGCACGAATGCAATAGATCGAGGCTACTGGATGGAGAGTCAGCTGAGTCGTGAGGGTTCGAGTGCTGAGTGAATTGTACTCGGGAAATCCTAGGGTTCGAGTGCTGAGGGAAATGTACTCAGGAAGGGGAAACCTTAGGTTTAGGAGTGGACCAGTCGACTGATACTTGGGCAGTCGACTGATAAAGTCCACAGAAAGATCAGTCGACTGGTAATGGACCAGCCGACTGGTGGCGGTCTTCTCAGCCTTGAGCACTATTTAATGGGGCTCAGTTTTGGCTGAGAGTCTTGACGAAATTGGCTTTGGTTAAAGGCCAATTAGTAGTCTTTGTGCTCAGGAGTGTTGTCCGGGTTGTGGTGAGGTTTTTCCACCCACAATGAGCTACACGAGCTAGCCGGAGGTCATCCAGGGAGTCATCCACCGACGGATCGGGATCGTCCACCTTACGGACAACCGTGGAGTAGGAGCTTTATCTCCGAACCACGTAAAAGTGATGTGCTAGCGATTGTTTGATTTTGTTATTAGTATTTCTGCTTGCGCACGCTAACATTGTAGGGACAAGATCGAAAAAGTGCTATTCACTCCCCCCTCTAGCTTCACGGTAAGATCCGAACACTTAGGGTCTGGGTGCTACGGACCCTAAGCCAAGAATCCAAAACCCTAATACCTCACGGTGCTGTGGATGCCCGGGGTACTTAGGCTTGATCTGGGTGCTACAGACTCCCAGCCAAGAATCAAAACCCTAATACCTCGTGGTGCTGCGGATGCCCGGGATACTTAGTGTTAGATGTGTATACTAAAAGACTTACTCTTTTTATATTTGAGATCATCTAATTTTTGAAAAGAGAATCACAACAACACTAGATGCATGTTTACATTAGTATATGCATAAAAGTCCAATACTGTGCACTGTAGATAATATAGTGTGTGGTGACACACAAAAGATTGTGTTATCAGTCCCTTGCATAGTATAAGTAAGAGGCTCACAACCGAGATGGATTTGGACAAACCATCGGGATGGTTGTAGTGTAATTAGGTGTGGTTTATCTTGACCATAGAATTACACTTATATGCTTTGCGTGCATTGAGCAGGACCAAAATCAGAGGTCATCCAATTTGTACTGACTTGATAATTGGATTGGATCTCGGATTTATTATGGAGTACAATCCCTAAATCCTGATATAATAATGAGCACATATAGTTAATAATTATTTATTTGATTTACCAATGGGCGAGATTTATTCTGTTAAATCGATAAGCCCGGTAAGTTAGAAAATAATATTAATTATATGGTGTGCCGTTGATTATTGACGGAATCCGTGTCCTGGTGAGTCGGGATGATGATGCCCCCTTGATGAGCTCAAAAGGTTCATCATGTCAAACCCTGCAGGTGGATTTGATTCGACATAATGATAAGGTTGAGTGATACTTAGAGCTGTCAAACGGTCCAACCTGTGGCGGGGCGGATCGGCCCATGGCGGGCCGGCCATTTGGCGGGGCAGGGCGGGGCGGGGCGGGGCGGGTCGACCCGTCATCTAGGCGGGTTGGAAAATCTTCAACTCAACCCAATCCAAGGCGGGTCGTGGGTTAGGTGGCCAACTCGCGGGCCCATCAAAATATTTTTTAAAAATTAAAAAAATTTAAACAAAATTATATATTTAGATTTCATCAATCAAATATATTAAGAAATATATTTTTTTAAATATAAATGGATACAAACGAGTACTCATGTGATGAAAAATATTATTTTTTATTTCAAAATAATAACAAAGAAAGATAATAAATTGTCATAAAACTTAACTAACATATGATTCTCAATCCGCGGGCCAACCCAAGTCCGTCGCGGGCCGACCCGTGCGGGTCGCTGGCTTAGGTGGGTTGGCCCGCGGCGGGCTTGAGTTGCTTAAATTCTAACCCAACCCGCTTAAATTGATTGGCGGGGCCGGCCAATCCGACGGGCCCAACCCAAATTGACAGCTCTTGTGATACTAGTCAAGGAGCCAGAAGTCGATTAATTAAAATGTCAGTAATTTAAATTAATCGACGAACATTCGATATCTTAAATATGGGGGGATGGATGACTCATAATAGGTGGAGCCCATATGAAAATATAGGGGTTGGTGAGGAAGTTCAATTAAGATTCTTTAGTGGAATGAATCTTAATTAATGGATTGGTTTTAGATCCATTAGTGGGCCAAGATCCAACTCCTCCTCTTGGTCCCTACCTTAGCCCTATATAAACCCCATGAGATCATGAAACCAAGGCTTAATCCAATTCATTAAACCCTTGGCCTCTCTTTTTTCCTCTCCCTCTCCTTCTCTCTCCTACGGCGTCGGCGCAACACAAGAAGAGGATCTCCTTTCCTCTTCTTGTGCACCTCTTCTTCTCTCATGGTGAGGGCTGCAAGGAAGGGAGGAGCTTCTCCCTTACCAGCTTGTGGCCAGAGCCACCTTGAGGAGGTCGGGAAGAGGATTGACGGTGAGGAGGGAGGGCACAAAGGCGCCGGCGGCAAGGGAGTTGCATAGGAGGTCGGCGGCGGGTTTAGGGAAGAAGAAGCATGTTCTTCTCCCTTCCTCATCCACTTCTTCACCTTCCTTTGTCTTCTTCGGTCAAAGAGCTTGCTGCCAAAACTCCTTGGAGCCTTAGGAGTGGTCGGTGGCCAAAGCTGGGGGAAGAGGAAGCAAGGAAGGTGAGAACCCTAATCTAGGGTTTCGGCTAGAAGAAGAGGAAGGTGTTTGGAGCCCTTGGTGATCTCGGTTCTCGGTAGTTCGTCGCCCACACGACGTCCGGGAGGGGAGGGACATAAGGTAGAAGGCTACGAGGTAAAGAGAGGTATATTTCTCTCTCGGATCTATTATTTTGCTTCGTCATTTTATGTGGTAGATTAATTGTTATCATGTTAATTATTTGATAATTAATTGTAATAATTAATCGTATTTTGGACCCCGATAATAAACACAAAAATAGGTGATCCACTCGTCGTCTCTTCCGCGGTCGTTTGGTTAGGAGAATTACAAGACACGATCTTTATGATTGGCCAAGTTGTAATTCGTACCGAACGATACGATGACGAGATGGTCGTTGGGAGACGGGTCCCCATTTGGATTAAATTTTTTTTAATCCGTAGACATGGAGAGGTCTCTCAAGGACGACCAAGTATTCGCTAGGGAACCCCGCCAAGCCATACCCAACACTTAGGCTTGGTCTGAGTGTTACGGACTCCCAACTAAGAATCAAAACCCTAATACCTCACGGTGCTGCGGATGCCCGGGGTACTTAGGCTTGGTCTAGGTGCTACGGGCTCCCAACCAAGAATCAAAAACCCTAATACCTTGTGTTGCTGTGGATGCCCGGGGTACTTAGGCTTGGCTGGGTGCTACGGACTCTCAACCAAGAATCAAAACCCTAATACCTCTCGGTGCTGCGGATGCCCAGGCTACTTAGGCTTAGTCTGGGTGCTACGGACTCCCAACCAAGAATCAAAATCCTAATACCTCGTGGTGCTGCGGATGCCCGGGGTACTTAGGCTTGGTCTAGGTGCTACAGACTCCCAACCAAGAATCAAAACCCTAATACCTCGCGGTGTTGCGGATGCCCGGGGTACTTAGGCTTGATCTGGGTGCTACAGGCTCCCAACCAAGAATCAAAAACCCTAATACCTAGCGGTGCTGCGGATGCCCGGGGTACTTAGGCTTGGTCTGGGTGTTGCGGACCCCCAGCCAAGAATCCAAAACCCTAATACCTCGCGGTGCTGTGGATGCCCGGGGTACTTAGGCTTGGCATGGGTGCTATGGACTCCCAGCCAAGAATCAAAACCCTAATACCTCGCGGTGCTGCGGATGCCCGGAGTACTTAGGCTTGGTCTGGGTGCTGTGGACCCCCAGCCAAGAATCCAAAACCTCAATACCTCGTGGTGCTGCGGATGCCCGGGGTACTTAGGCTTGGTCTGGGTGCAATGGACTCCCAGCCAAGAATCAAAACCCTAATACCTCGCGGTGTTGATGATGCCCGGGGTACTTATGTTAAATCCGACATTTTTATTCTACTCCAGAAAATTTTTCAGGAAACCCCCTAGGGGGTACGGGCTCTTAGACAGAATTTTTAAGGAGTTAAATGGAATAAAACTAAACCTTAAAGGGGCTGTTCGTGAAAATGTTCAAATATAGGAGTGTTTTTGTAATTAGGCAAAACTTGTTTGGGCTAAACTGCAAAAAGGCCAATTTAAAGGGGCGATTAGGGTTTAGTTCTCGCCGCAGACGTCTCCACGCCCGAGCGCCTCCTTTCCTTCTTCTCTTCCCCTTCGCTGCCCTAGCCGACGCCGACTTCCTTCTTCCTCCCTTCGCATGCCCTAGCTTACAACCAAGCGGCGACCCCTTCTTCTTCTTCCGTTCGTTTGCAAGTTCTACTCACAGCCGAACCCCATCCGACGACCACTCCCTCTGAGCCACTCGACATCGAGGATAGATAAGGCTAGCAAACTAGCCGCTTGTGGGAAATACCATTGATTGGGTTGCTACCGGAGAAGAGGAAACCGAGCCGTGGACACCGCACGGGCTAGAGCGCGATAACTACTCAATCTCGGTGGATCTTCCATTGGGAGATAGAAGGTAAGCTTTAAGTTGATTCCGGTTGTTCTTTGAAGGATTCTGATGATCCGATCGTGTACCCTTGCTTTGCATCATGGATTGTTAGGTGGATTCTGTTCTGTGCGATCGGGAGTTTTGGCTGTGGAGATCAGTTTGGGCTTAGGTAAGGGGATGCTCTTGTTTAATTGGTAGTTTTGTTTATTGCCCTGTGATGGAGTAGCTGTAGCGGGTTCTATTCGAGTTGTTGAGACTTCGGGTTCCAGCTAATTGAACTCCACTCTTGCACAGCTTCATCCGGTCCAGGCTTGAGGAGCTATCTGGAAGTGGCAGTGTGAGCTGTGGAAGATCCATGCCGTGAGTCTTAAGGTAATCATATCTTGTTTAGATTGGTTCTATATACTTCAAGAACTAGTGGAATTTAGTGTAGGTTGTTCAAATCTGTTCAGTTGATTGGATTTGGATCGATTTGTAAATTTAAACCTTGCTGTGTAGAGAAACTGTGATGATTTGGGTTTTGGGATGAACATTAGCTTGCTGCCCTATGTCACAGCCGTGAGTTGTTAATTTGTAATTGGAATAGGTTGTAGGGATTAAAATCAAACCTAATTATGCTACTTAGGATTGAGGGATTGGATCTAATTTCAATTATAAGAGGTAATCTTATTTGGGTTTGTTTAGCCTTGCCTTAGTTGTTGCCAGGTGATACCCTGCTATGATATGCTAGTGTTGTTTCATAGTTGTGCCTAACTATTGGATGTGTTGGTTGATTGGCAGTTCTTCACCTTATATCTGGTTGTAGCTTAACCTAGAGGCCTTGGTGATGATACTATGCTAGAAGCCACCAACAGTGAAGGAAAATGGTTGGGATTTGATTCGATACTGGTTGGATCAGTTTAGATAACTTGGTACTAGGATTTTACAGTGTTGGCCACATGATACCTGGGTAATGGGGGGTTAAGATTGGGTTTAGTATGAAGCATAACCCTAATGATCTACGTGTGGTGAATTCGAATTGAGGGTTGGACCTAATTTAATTACGAGGAGTAACTAGAAACCGTACTATTTAATCAGACGTAATTAAATGAAAAGGGGACAACTGGGTTAAACCCTACAACGGATTAGGGATTAATTAGCTAGTTGTTATTTGTGTAATAGCTAATTAATTACATCCTTGATACAGGAGCTTGATCGGATTATTATTTGACGGGTGGTTCTGTCTCGTTTGATACGGACTTCACTCTTGGAGGCGGGTACCCTTTGACTTATCTATTTTGATATTGTCATTTTGTTATGCATAGAATGTTATAGATAACAGTAAGATCCTACGCTATCCCTGGTTATTATGTTTGATCTGGATATGGTGGTTTACCCCTGTTTATTAGGTCAGTTCTGGATACTTGTTGTTTATCCTTGAGTTATTATACTGTTAGTTCCATACAGTCTCTAGTATTGTCATCTCTACATGTATGCTTAGATATCGTAGGGTATCTCTTGCATTGGACCTTGAGGGATCTGTATTTCAGTTCAGTATACCTGGTAGGATACCTGTATTTCCCGTTATAGGATTTCAGACTGAGACTTAGCATACTGAGGACTTGGGAGGGAGGTATGTGTATCTATCATACACCATCCTTGCACTATTGCATGCCGGCGATCAGCGACTCCCTTGTGGTTGAGCCTAATCGTTTTCCGGTACATGACGGGCACACACGGCCACTCATGGGTTAGTGGATACCGTAGATGTGTGCATTTGCCCTGTATTGCTCCGTTCGGCCACTATTTGGAGGGTGAGCGCGGGCGTGGTAGCAGCCAGGGATCCCTTCTCGTACTGAGCCACGAGGAGATGAGAGCTTGACTCCCCCATTGCTTGGGGTCGGAGCGGAGTCTCCACCAGCATCCTGTCCACCCGGTCACTCAGGAGCAGTGATGGCAGGGTGTACAGTTGTCATAGCCCTACCCGTTCAGACGTCCCTATGACAGGTGTACGTTGATCTGTCTGGTGTCAGGGGTGACACATGTCATTGCACCATGTGCATATTTTGCATCGTGCATTGTTTGCTGCACTTATTTGCTGCACTTGTTTGACATCGCATATTCTGGAGACTTGTTATCTGAGACTATATGCCTATTTGTCTTCTTTTGGTATTTCTTACCCTCTGTATAGGTTGGATGGATTCAGGTATGTACCTACCCAGTATTTTCAGTTTCAGTTTTTCCCTCTTGTTAATATGAGACTGTATTAGCTGAACTCTTATTGTTGGTATAACCTTCTATGCATATCTATTGGGTATCCGCTGAGCTATGGACTCACCCCGTTGCCATATATATATTTATTTCAGGTTGATGTCTGAGAGGAGATCCCGAGCCGCCAGTCCCCAGCTCCCGAGGAGCCCTTTTTGGTTTTCCTTGTTTTGTTATGGACCCTGTAGCATTCCTATGTTTCCGCTGTATGTTTTGAACATGTATGCACGTTCTGTTTGAAGGTATTGTACTTTTGAGTCCTATGTTGGACTTCGTTCGGTTTTGGCTTTGTTCCTGCCCCCTGGCAGCTCAGGTGAGTTCGGATTTGGTTTTTCGATAGTTATAATCATATAACTGTTGTTTTTGCATACATCTGAGGCCGGAGGCCCTTTAAACTGCGTGGTTGTGCTATATATATATTGTATACAGGTTATATTATCGGTGTGTATGTGTAAATTGTCCGCCGGACAGGGGAGGTGCTGTCCGATTTTCTATTGGATCAGCAGCTCCTGGGTCTCGGGGCGTGACAACTTAGGCTTGGTCTGGGTGCTACGGGCTCCCAACCAAGAATCAAAAACCTTAATACCTCGTGGTGCTGCGGATGCCCGGGGTACTTAGACTTGGTCTGGGTGTTGCGGACCCCCAGCCAAGAATCCGAAACCCTAATACTGTTGGAGCAATCTATGGTCCAGAGTGACCATGTGTTTTGATGTTTGGGCAAAGGGTTTAAGTTAGGTTCACCCTTGTGATCTAATATGTATATGTGAGTGTGCAGGTTTGCAAGATACACATAGACTTAGTTGGACATCATCGGGTCTGGTGAAGGATGGCATGGGGAGACGAGCCGTGGGCTTGCATGCATCCGAGGGACCGTGGACAAAGCAGGAATGATGAGCCGAGGGAAGCACACTTCGAGGCATACGCGAAGGATGTCATGGGAAGACGAGCCGTGGGCTTGCATGCATCCGAGGGACGAGAGCCAAAGTCGAAGAAGGCTTGAAGGCAACAGGTCGAGGCTGCTGGATGAAGAGTCAGCTAAGTCGTGAGAATTTGAGTGCTGAGAGAATTGTACTTGGGAAGGGAAATCCTAGGGTTCGAGTGCTGAGAGAATTGTACTCGGGAAGGGAAACCTTAGGTGGCAGTCGACTGATGCTTGGATCAGTCGACTGATGAAGAGCACAGAAGGATCAGTCGACTGATCCTGGGACTAGTCGACTGGTGTCGACCTGCATTTGAATCGTCAGGCTATGACATTCAAATTCGTGAAGGCCAGTCGACTGGTGATAGCACCAGTCGACTGGTAACGGTCAGAATAGTATCGAGCACTATTTAAGAGGGCTCATTTTTGGCTAAGTTTCTTTGACGAAATAAGCTTGGTTAGAGCTTATTAGTAGTCTCCTAGTACTCAGGTGTTGCCGAGGGTTTGTGGTGAGGTTTCTCCACCCACAAGGAGCCACAAGAGCTAGCCGGAGGTGTTCTGGGAAGTCATCCACCGACAGATCGGGATCGTCCTGTAAGTACCCCTGGTTGGTTTTGATGTGATCAACTGATTTAAGTTAGATCCTGGTATATTTAATCCCTCTGCTAAGTGTGCAGGAGCTTAGGTACGGACGAAGTCGAGCGTAAGACGTAGCGGATAAGAAGAATTGTACGGGGAAGTGAGCCGACGGGCTCGGTACAATCCGAGGGATGCGGAAGCTGCGGAAGAGTACGTCGGTGGAGCGAGAAGGATGCGCGCGGTGTCCGAGGGACGAGAAGCTGGGAGGATGGATGCTCGAGGGGCGAAAGGCCGAAGTCGGGTTCGGGTGAGCCTAACTCCGGTTGGCCGGAAATCACCCAGAAGACGAAGAATAAAAAAGACTAGTCCAAGCGCCCAAAAGAAAAGAGAAAATTATTTGGTACTGGTCCAAGCGCCCAAAAGAAAAGAGAAAATTATTTGGTGCCAAGAAGATTCGAACCTGTGACCCCACTGCTAGATGTCTCCATACTTACCGAATGGGATAAACAGGTGATGTGAATAAGTTGATGTGAGCCGAAGATAAAGTTAATCACCTGTTGCGATTAGAAGCAAAGTTTTAATTAAACTTTATCTTCTAAAGGATAACCTTATCCTTTAATCAGATCTAATGGATGCAGTTTAATCTCATCCAAGATTAACTGTCCAGATTATATCCATGGATCAACGGCCAAGAGAAAATTCATCAAAAATTAACAATCCAGATTTATTCTCTTAGGCTATAAATAGGCTTAGAGATTTAGCTTTAGGAATCAATCATTTTTATTCATTCTTGTAAAATATCTAAAAGTCTAGTGTGCTATTTTTGTAAGGCTTCTTCACCACAAGGAGATTTTTATTGAGCGTCCACTGCCTTGGAAGCAACGTCCTTACTTGCGACCAAGTTTTTTTTTTAAAGAAGTGCCTTCCATTTTCATAATTTTTTTTACCGTCTATTCACCCCCTTTAGCCGGTCCAACCCGATCCAACACGTCCACCTTACGGATAGCCGTGGAGTTGGAGTATCATCTCCGAACCACGTAAAGGTTTGGTATTAGCATTGTTTAAGGTTATTGTTTTAGTTTTCCGCTTGCGCTTGCTAACACGTGTAGGAAGAAAATCGAAAAGTAGCTATTCACCGCCCTCTAGCTAAACGTCAAGGTCCCAATAATACCTCGCGGTGCTGCGGATGTCCGGGGTACTTAGGCTTGGTCTGGGTGCTATGAACTCCCAGCCAAGAATCAAAACCCTAATACCTCATGATGCTGCGGATGCCTTGGGTACTTAGGCTTGGTCTGGGTGCTACGAACTCACAGCCAAGAATCAAAACCCTAATACCTCACGATGCTGCGGATGCCCGGGGTACTTAGGCTTGGTCTGGGTGCTATGAGCTCCCAACCAAGAATCAAAAACCCTAATACCTCGCAGTGTTGCAGATGCCCGGGGTACTTAGGCTTGGTCTGGGTGCTACGGACGCCTGACCAAGTAACCGAGACCCGATATCTCGCGGTGCTGCGGGTGCCCGGGATACTTAGGCGTTGCAGAAGTAAGGTTAACACATAACCTACCAGACATGAAACAAGCATCTTCAGACAAAGGGAAACCAACAGGACCTTTCATTACTACTCAAAGCGCTTACACATCAGAAACAACAGGTGTTTCCTCCATTTCTATGTAAAATACATTGACAACGCTGACATAGTAAATAGGGGATGCAATCAGTAAGGCCATTAGAGGATATCACTCCTCTGCCCGGGCCCTCCTCTATTGCTTCATCATCCCCAGCACGATCGCTTAGCCTGGAGCCATCTTCCAGGGGTGGGCGAGCAAGGAACCATCTTCATAATGGTCAAGGTCCTTGAATTGTTGGCTGCAGCTGGGACTTCGGGATTCTCCCTTTTCATGACCATTTGTAAATAAAAGAGAAACAGGAACAACTCGTGGTACACATGGACGAAATAATTCCATTCAAAGATCTTGATGGCCACTTACAGTTAACTCCCATCCAAGGATAAAGAAGAGTTGCAAAATTCAAAGGGAAGAGGAGGGGGAGCAGTGACTGCAACTCCTCCCCGAGCGACAACTACTCCTGTCCTGACTGATGTTCAATGCCCAAAACTCGGGGAAAATCGGCGATCAGGCGGAGGAGAGCAACCGAGGAGGTACAGGAGATGAACTGCCAGGAGATGCTCCCGGGCGAAACAAAGGAGGTCATCTCTGTCATGCTCCCCGGCGAAGCGGGTAAGGTCTTTTCCAGATGACAGTGTGGAACATGTGGTTCCATCCCTACCGTGCTCTCCCAGAAAGAAGCAACATCATCTCTGCTATGCTCCTCAGCGACGCCAAAGACCCCTGGTAGAAGGGGGGACGATGGAGGACGCGCCGGAAGGTGATACATTTCATAGGGAACTCTGGGAGTGCCTGACTCAGCCCAAACCGACGCGACTTCGCACCCCGTTGGGCAGTGAACTTTCTCCCTTAGCGGGTTCCTTTCAAGGCTGCAACCTCTTTTTCCTCTAGGGTTCATGAAAAGGGGAAAAAGAGATGGAGGTGAACGAAACGCGTTGGTTGCCCACCTTTATATAGGGGGTTGTCTAGCTGCATTTAATACAGACACGACGCAGGAGCAGTAATGGACGCCAACCCTGAAGCGTCGCGTCGATTGGTATGCCTCGGCCGCGCCTGGAAACTTGCAACCCTTTATGGGTCAATTCAATGGATTGCTTGGGATTCGGAGACGATGGTTCAGAGATCACCAACACTCTCTAAAGAGAAGAGGCTATAGGGTCCCCACATGGGAATAGCTGCGGGCCAGTACTTGGGTTTGCGGGGGTAGCTTGGGGAGATCCGTACCCAGGATCAAACCCGAGAAACCTCAATCTTTCTACTCTCTGAACCCTCGATGCGAAGACAAATGGCCCAAGGAGCAGTCATTTAACGTGAGCTGGCTACAGCTGCGCACGTCAGTAAGAGGTCGTGTAGAAAGCAGTTGGGGCACGTGGCGACGGAGCATTCGCAAAGGGACCTTGTCGCCATCAAAGAGCGTCATGCACCTTTATGAAGGATGGACAAGTATCATTGCAGTACCTCGAAAGCTATAGAAGCCTTTTGGGAAAGACAAAACCAGAAAGGGATTGCCTCGGGACCCGAGGCAAATTCTACAATCCTAGGACCGAGTATAACTGCCAAGGGAGGAGTAACGGGTGCAAAGATGTAACGCCCCAAAATTTCCATTTTAAGTCCTTAAAGTCCTTGAAATTAGTTAAAAATACTTTAGAGATATTCTTTGGATTTTTAGAAATTTTTAGAATATTTTTACGGATTTTTCTGAGTCCGTTTAGTATTTTTACTAAAAGAAATAGAGTTTTCGGCAAAAAGTTGCCTGGGCGAGTTTTGAACCCGAGACCTCTCATGGGATCAACGACTTAAGTCGATTGAGTTAACCAGGAGCCCCAGCAGGGGTGTGCTGAAAGAAAATAGAGAGATATTAAGTTAAGTTATAAGTTGGACTTAAATACCCTAAGTATAAATAGATAATTAAAGAGAGAAATTTTATTTTTCTCAACCTAAACCCTCTCTCCCTCGCCCAAGCCTCACGCCGCCCCTCCCCTCTCTTCCCTTGGGCGAAAACACACCAAGGCTTCCTCTCCTCTTCTAAGGGGGCGCCGGCCAAGGAAGAACCAAGGGGTGCGGAGCGTTTCGTTCGTCTCGACGAGAGGAACACGTAGGCGCGAACGGTTCATCGAGATCTCAAGTTTCTCCCGAGCCCTAGACGTCAATTTTGGTTGTAAGTCCAAGATATCAATGTAAGTACTGCTCACTTGCAGTAAGAGGCGGTTTTCCGCAAGTTTTCCCGTTAGAAAGTTAAAAATGTAATTTTCCTTTAAGTTTATGATTTTGCATGTAATCCTAGTTTAACCCATACTTGTATGAGTTTAATTAAGTACCCTATATGAGGTTAGGGTCTAAGAAAAGCTATGAGAAAAGAAAAGAGAAGATAAAGAGAAGAAAAGAAAAGTCCAAGGCCTTAAGAAATCCCCAAAAGTCAAGACTTAGGGATTTGGGCACACAAGGTGCTCGTTAAAATGCCAAGGCATTCAAGATAAGAAAGAAAAGCTATTTTATTTTCTAAGGCCAGTACCCGGCGTCCAAGGGCGTCGTTAAAGAAATCCAGGTGTCCAATTCCAAGGTCTTGGCCCTGGTAGACCAAGGTCTGCTCTATTATGATTGGTGGCTCGCTACCCCAACCTTTTAGGGAACGCGCATAAGATGGTACTTACGTCTTAAGTGGATCCAAGTGAGTTATTATTTTCAAGTATATGCTTTAGCAAAGTTTTTCTAAAGTTTAAGAAAGTTTTCAAAAAGTTAAAGAAAGATTTAAAGTTAAAGAATTGCTAAAGCTTCAAGTTAAGCCAAGAACAAGTAAGTTAAGACTTATTAGTGCTTGAGTATGCATGTTTTGAGTTATACATGTTTTTAGTGTTTTCTTTTAAGCATAAAAGTATCTCATGTGATTTCACCTTGTTTAAAAAGCATGTTTGCACATTTCGAGATTTTGTGAGCTAGATAGTACTTACTAAGCTTTTTGCTTATTAGTTGCATTTCCTCTTGCTGCAGGTAAAGGTAAAGGTAAAGGCAAGCAATTCTGAAGGAAGGCGACAAGGCGGTGCTGAGTGACGTGTGTGTGGTGGCTGACCTTGGAGAGGTCCTTGGGACAAGATGAATAAAAGACTCAAAATACATTTGTTATAGAGTCTTAGTTTAAGTTAGATCATATAGAATTATATTCAAGTAATCGCGTTTTAGATATTTTGCATGTCTTAAAACCACAAGTAAAGATTCCATGTCATTTCATTTAGCATACATATTCTTATGATTGCATTGGATGAGTAGAAGTGTAAGTAGTTTTGAATATTGATACTTTGTTGGAGATATTGATGCATGTGCCAAGATAGTGCTAGTTTCCCTTTGACTCAAGTTTTTATTTCTTAAATATGCTTAGAAAAGTTGCACTCACATTTCACAATGCTTTAGTAAGGTTATAGAACATGTATTTGGTGTTATGAATGCATAGGAGTTAAGTTTGGTACAAAACTCTAGTTTAAAGTTCTTATAGATTTTCATAACTTAATTACTTCCGCAAAAGTCCAAATTTCGAGTTTATGAAGTTGTTTTGATTGGCTAAAATGTTTAGGAAACTAGTATAGAGTATAGAAATGGTGTTGTGTCTTTGTATGGCTTGAAACTATATGTTTGGTGGACTTTTGAAACAAAGTTTCGAATCTGAATTTCAGCTTTTCAGGCGTGCCAGTCGACTGGTTCAGTATCAGTCGACTGCCCTATCGAACGGCAGCTTCTGTTCGATGCATCAGTCGACTGCCAAGAGGCCAGTCGACTGGTGCCGCGCCCAGAAACTTTCTGTGGCTGATACCAGTCGACTGGTTAGATCGCAGTCGACTGGTACCATTGCAGAGAAGTTCTATAGATGAAAAGAAGTGTGCCATTGTATCATGCATGACTATTAGAGTTAGAATATCATCCCTAGATGGATTTAAAAGAAAAAAAAAAGAAGTTCCGCATTCTTAGTCGTGCAGTAGAGTCAAGAAGTAGATAAAGTAACGATCCGTCTAAGGTAGAGAAGGCGGGTCGCTACAAAAGACCACTGGGACACATCTTCTTTATCACCATACTAGTCCGATCAGTCAGCAATACTTCCTTCGATCATACTTGAAGGGAGGGATTTGTGATGGAGTTGAATAGCCCGTGGCGGACACGTGGGCTGAAGAAGTCGGGTGGCAAAAAGTAGCGAGTCTGAGTGACTCCCCTTTCGGAGCTCCCGGGACCCTCTGGGGAGTGGAGCGCTCGGGATCTCCCGAGCCAGAGGACCCCGAGGTCACCTCGGGGGAGCGGAGCCCAAAAAGCATTCGACCTTAAGTAACGATCCCCCTTTTCTCGGATCTGCAGATAATCATCCCCATTATCACGGAGCCATCATGACCCCTACCTGTCGCAATGAGTCGAACTTGATAACGGCGTGGACCGTTTCAAAGACTATCCGGTCACCGACGAAGGGGGGGACGTGGTATAGATCATGGGGACGCATGAAGGCAGTCGCCGCAGGTATAAAAGGTACTCCAACTCCTCTGGTAAGGGGGTTACGCCTTCTCTGCTACTCACATACTGTCTTACCTTCTTTTCATATTCTCCATCGAGACACTGACTTGAGCGTCGGAGTGGGCTCCGCAGACAACCTCCGGCGTGTTCCCCTAACGCTCGTATTAATCTCACAGGGTGTGGAGTTCCTCCTCCAGCATCAGCATCCGTGTTGGTTGAACCCTGGTGACTGACCATCGACGTCGATTCCTTCCGGAACACAGATAAACCTGGGGTGACCGGTCCAGTCCCATGAAAATTTTCCACCGGTCACCAAGGTAAATTGAAAAGCGCTTGCGGTGAATGATCTAGAAACCCAGCGTCCCAGGGTTCATGTCCCATTTGAAAAAAAAACTCTAAAATAAATCATAGCTATCGCGGAGTGCTATCAATTGACAAATCATAACATAAAGCATATATGTAAAATACAGCTCGTGTTAAAGAGGAGACAAAAGAAAATCAAAGGACAATTTTAGGACCCTAGCAAGGCTCATAATAATTCTTTTTAAAACAACTTTTCTGTCCCGGGCCAGCTTATGTGTGGCCTGGCCCGGAAGCCTGGCAACACGTTAGGAGGAGATAGGTTTGTGGGCCCCAGGAGCCTATTGAACATAAGGCTCATACAAGCGGATCGGCTCATTTCCCCAAGCGCGAGGAAACATTGATCCTGGCCCATGCAAAGAATGCCCGAGGCCCCAAAGGCTAGAAGCCCTGAGGGCCCACGAGCTTAGGAAGTCCTGGGTAGGGGAGTTCCTAATCAGGAGAATCCCGAGTCAAAGAAGTTCCGACTCGCAACGTCCCTAAGCTGTAGCACTCCCAGTCAGGGGAGTCTCAACTCAAAGTATCCGAAAGTTATAAGCGGATCTGCTCCTGCGTACCTCTCGGCTCGGTTCCCAGTCGGACGCGTGGCGGCCCACGCTCCCTGGGTACCATCCGACCGATGGTCCAAATCCTCACCTTCGAACAAGTCGCAATCGGGCATGCCCCCGCGCACTTCTCAGCTCAGGGTCCAGCCGAACGCGTGGCAGCCCACACTCTTGAGGTCCTCTCGAGCCAGAGAAGTCTTCACTCGAAAGTATCACCATCTCATGAGATCCCCGAGTCGGAAGCACCCCAAGCTAGAAGAGTACTTGGTCAGTGACCAGACTATCCCCGAGTCAACCAAGTTCGGACGTTCATCCCGAACCGCGCGCAATATGACTCGGGAAGCATACCTTCGCTCGGAAAGCCTTCCTTAACTCCGGAAGCCAAGTTGTCTAAGGTTCTTGTCGTGACTTATCAGAACAACCACTCTCTGACATAAGACTCGCAGAAGCTGTACGGGGTCGGTGCAGGTCAGGTACCATTCCGGCCCGAATTGCGAATATCTCGCTGACGCCATGATCTCCCTGCCATACCCTGTCCCCCCGTACTGCGACCACATACGTTGGTGTCAGGCCGAGCGGCGCCTGACGGTGCCCGCCCATAAGTTGACAGCGCCCACTTCCTTATTCCGGTATGCGACATATTACCCTACCACCTCTAGGTATGCCTTACCATGTCCTCGCTACGCGACAAAAGGTGGCAGATTAGGCAGAAGTTGTTAGCTCCCCCGGCTATATAAGTCTCTCCACTCCACATCCCCCAGGTACGTGCAATAGTATTTTACTACTGTTCTAAGGACTGACTTGACCGTTGGAGTGTCTTGCCGGGAACTTTTCCCGACGGATTCTAACGGTCCTTGCCTTACAGATCGAAGCTAGCGTCGGAGCCATCATCGACGGTTCATGATCATTGAGAGATCACGTGCTCTTAAGAGTCCACCTCACTTGCACAGGATCATTTTCCATGTGAAATTTTATATATAAAATAAGTTTAAAACTTGATAAACCACGCTTTAAATTGTTGAAATCATTTAATCCTCACTAACATTTCAATTTTTGTTTCACTAATTTTTTTTTCTTCGTTAACTAGCAACTGAATACAAATTTTGACAGAGGACCACAAACCCTGGGTCATGTTGAATGGCAAACCAATACTGGAGCGTGACAAGAACCATGCACAACCCATTAGCTTAGAGTCGATCACGTTCAAAATGGACAGTTTAATGATTTAGAACTATCGGTTCAACGGACTTATCGATCCGATCTTAAATCCTAATCGTCCAAGATAGTTACGGTTCGGAATCGTCGATTTACCATTCAATTTAGTATTCATCATGATACAAGATTAATATTATTTTTTTAATATTTATAAATTTATAAAAGAAATATAAAAAATGACTTAATACATATTTAAGTTGTTTATAAATCCTATGTGATTTTAAAAGAGTATTATGAACTGTAGAAGTATCGTGATCGATACCATTTTTATCTCTGTTGTCGAAATTTACTCATATATATCATCGATAAATTGAATATCATGATTCTTATTTAGATTTCCTTATTTTTCCGAAATCGAAATGAAAAATATTCCCTTTTTACTATAATTAGAAAATTAAAGTCGAAAATGATTAAGATTTCAGAATTGAAAGATGAGCCTAGGATATCATATGTAAATGATGAAATGAGATTCTTAATTATAGAATTTAGAAAATAATGAAAACTAAATCGAAATTATTTGATAAAAATATGATTAAATAATCTGAACGGTTAAAAAATAAAAATCAACCCCTCTTCCTCAACTATCAGAACTTACCAATAAGTCGAAATTAATTTTACTCGATCCCTCTAACTTATAAATTGCACATTTTACTAATCCCTCTAACTTTTAAATTACACTAGTATTAACGAATTATTACAAGATTGAAGAAATTATTTATTTTTTTATATATCAAACTAAAATTATTGAATTAATTACTGCCAATGTGAATCTCAATTAGTTCGACCCTAAATCTTAACTGTTGAGATGGTTACGGTTCGAAATTGTCGATTAGTTCGATTTATGATTCGTCCTCGATTCAATATAAATATTATTTAAAAATAATAAAAACATATAAATTTATAAAAAAAATTTATACTTATTTAAATTGTATAGGTATTTTTATGATTTTAAAAGGGTGTTATGAAAATTATAAGTACCATTATCAATACTTCTTTATATTTCGAATGTTAAAATTTGTTCGGGTTTATCATCGATAAATTAAATATCATGATTGTTATTTAAATTTTCATTTCCCTAACAAACTCGGGTTTAAATCCCGACAACACAATTCTATTTGAACCGGTGGTTCCGCTGATTAATTGGCACATTGAATCGTAATCGGACCAGGTCCGAACCAAACCCGGCCCATGGTCGGGTCTACATTAGCTCTCTTACTCTAAGCATCTCATCAGGCAAGATGGCCAAAATGAAAGATTGAGCAACGTTAAGTAAATGAAATATGATAAATTAATTTGTAAACAATGTTGCATGACACTCGTTTGGAAAACTGAGGAAATCAGGCTTTATCAGCTCTATCAATACCAGAAGATGATTATATACATATATATAATATAGCTAAGATCCCACTAGTAGTTAGTAACTCTGTATTACAAGAGACGGGAACATGTTTCTGTACAACATGATAAATAAACTCATCCATCAGCACTCTCGAGCAAACTACATTCCGAAGGTCATCAATAAACAGAACTGAAAGAATAAGACAGAACTGAAAGAAATTAGTGGCAAGAATCGAGTGAAGCACCAGATCTTGCCTTAGAAATTCTGTTTGCGTAGATGGTCACCAGTCTTAGCTGCGTGCTACTAAGGCCCTTCAAATAAGGTAGAAATGACTTCCCCAATATGATATCGATTTCCACCAAACAGAAAACAACAGTCTGAAAATTATTCAGTAGAGAAACATGTCAGATAATTATTGACAAGAAGTAGAATATAGAACACAAGGTATCGTCCCCAGAAAACAGCATTGATGAAAAAAAATAATCTAGAAATCCTATTTTGCATTCTGAAGAAGAGGTTTAGGAGCTGGAAACCATTACACTTCTATTCTAAAAATGTTATGGTGGCCCAAAACCTAGTTTTGTAATACAGTTACGCAAATATTTCTTTTTCAAGTGCAATGCCATTTTTGTAAGCAACTAATAGTCGAGTTAAAAAGACTTAACCTGAGTCATTTTTGCTTGGTTATCACAGTATGAATAGTAGCAGAATTATTTTTATGCAAAGTGACCTATCATGCAATTTTTTTTTTTTTTGAAAAGTTATACTAGCATGTATATAGCAATGACACATTTCCAAGCACGCGATAGTTTTAATCTAATGATCCTCATCCATTGAGCTTGTTTGCTTCCAAAGGTCAGGCTATATGCATTAAAAAGTCACCTGAAGTAACATTTCAAAGCAACAAGTTACAATATATTGCAAGCATCTCTAGTCTCAACTGAACTCCACCTGTGACGATCCAATCGTGGTTGGTCTGAAGCCCGAATAAAGGAGGAGGGCTATATTAAGTTGTCAGCTAGCGTAAAAAACTATGACAAATGCTCAATGAATGAATTCATTAAACTATTGTGCTAATGCTAGGATGTTCCTCGAAAAAAACACGTTACTGGGTTTGACTATAACGTCTCAACAAAAATCGATACATCTCCATAACTCGGGTGTAGTGTTAAATATGTAAGGGTTCGCGTTGCATGATATGATTGTAACGTCTCGGCAAGGACTACTACATCTTCATGAGAACTTAAGTGTAGTGTTAAATAGACAAGAATTCTCACACCATAAGTGAGATAAGAATAAATATAATAGGAAAATTAATAGTCTCAGATTTGGAACATAGAATATAGGAACTCTCACTGGTAAAACAATGGAAGTAGTAGATACGATGATTAGGAGAAAAATTAATATTTTGTGTGTGAAAGAGACAAAATGGGTAAGCGAGAAGGCAAAAATGATAGAGAACTCAGGTCTTAAGTTATGGTACACAGGAAAAGAGTAAAGCAAGAAATGGAATGAGTATTTTTGTAGATAGTTCTTTAAAAGATGAAATGGTTGGAGTAGTTAGAAAGGGGGATTGAATCATAGCTCTTAAGATAGTAGTGACAAAAGAAGTTGTGAACGTAATTAGCATATATGCATCTCAAGTAGGATTAGATAGAGAAACCAAATCAAGATTTTGGGAGGATTTAGATGAGGTATTACAAAACATTCCGTCAAATGAAATGATTTTAATAGGAGACGAACTAAATGGACATGTCGGAGTAAAAAATGAGGAATATGAGAAGGTGCATGGGAGTTATGAGTTTGGAACAAGAAATGAAAAAGGAAAAACTATATTTGATTTTACGATAACATATGACCTCAAGTAGGATTAGATAGAGAAACCAAATCAAGATTTTGGGAGGATTTAGATGAGGTATTACAAAACATTCCGTCAAATGAAATGATTTTAATAGGAGACGAACTAAATGAACATGTCGGAGTAAAAAATGAGGAATATGAGAGCGTGCATGGGAGTTATGAGTTTGGAACAAGAAATGAAAAAGGAAAAACTATATTTGATTTTACGATAACATATGACCTCAAGTAGGATTAGATAGAGAAACCAAATCAAGATTTTGGGAGGATTTAGATGAGGTATTACAAAACATTCCGTCAAATGAAATGATTTTAATAGGAGACGAACTAAATGGACATGTCGGAGTAAAAAATGAGGAATATGAGAGGGTGCATGGGAGTTATGAGTTTGGAACAAGAAATGAAAAAGGAAAAACTATATTTGATTTTACGATAACATATGACCTTATACTAACTAATATATTTTTTAAGAAAAAAGAACACTTGGTCACATTCAAAAGTGGAAATAATAAATCGTAAATTGACTTTTTTATAGTTAGGATGAGAGATAGGAAGATTTGTAAAGATTGTAAGGTCATCCCTAGAGAAAGCTTAACTACTCAACATTGATTAGTAGTGTTGGATATACGCCTTAATCATAATATCAATAGAGAAAAAATATACACAGACTCCTAGAATTAAGTGGTGGAAGTTAAATGATGGGAAACAAAATATATTGAAGTAAATAGGAATACAAGCATTAGATGAAATATATAGTAACTCTAATACGACATGAAATAAGATGGTATCAAAGTTGAAAATAGTAACTAAGGGTGTACTCAGCGAGTTAAAGGGGTATGCACTACCAAGGAATCTTGGTGGTGGAATGAGAAAGTACAAAAGAAAGTGAAAAGAAAAAATGAATAGCCTATAAGGAATTATATATTTATAAGAACGAAAAAGTTTTCTTAAAAAATACACAATAACCAAGAAAGAGACTAAGAAAACAGTGAATGAAGTAAAAAATAAAACTTTTGAACGATTATATCAAAACTTAGATACAAAAAAAGGGGAAAGCGACATTTATAAAATAGCTAAAGCGAGAGAGAGGAAAACAAGACCTTAGCCAAATAAGATGTATTAAAAATGTATACAATAGAGTACTAGTAAATAATAGTGAAATAAAAGAGTGGTGAATGATTTACTTTCATCTGGAAATTGTTACAATATGTCAAAATCGGGTAGAAGAAAAAAAAAGTTTCTGGCTAAATAACATAGTCAGATAGTGCAAAACAACAGTCATAAAATGAAGGGAGAGAATTGGTACCCTCTGTATGACAGGATCAAATGATAAAAAAAGACGCCTAGACCTCTCTGGCCATGTTTTTGTAAACATCCGGTAGCAGGTTCAAGCAGTTGATCGCACCTAGACAGACAAATAAGGCAAACAGTCAAGGAAACACATCACAGAGCAAATAGAAAGGTTCCACCAAACTTAGCTAGTGTAGATGATAACTTCTTGTTACAAACTAATTGCAATAGATCCCAAAACTCCTGACAAATCTAACCTAGGGAGCTAGGTTAAAAGTGTATCTAATAAATCTACAATCTGAGTAATTCATCAACAATAAAGAAATTCAGTAAGGCCTGAAAGTTTAGCTCGAGTCTCAGACTGATCCCATGAGTTCCAAAGTCTTAAATATTAGTGAACCATCTCAGTTTCATTCAGTGTTGCTAAAAGCACAAGGCATTACCCTAGATGCTAACCCATGCCGAGCAAGCAGTTTATATTCCAAAAATATACTAATTCATTTGATGTCTTATTCTCATCATGTCAACAATGAAGTTCTTAAAAGTGAGGATGATGTTCAAAATATCAAGGGTAATTTTAATTGCAGTCTCAGTACACCTAGGCATATGGATATTCCGAGTATTTTGTTGACTATTTTGTTTAACTCTGTTGGACTAAACTTGTTTCCCCAGATCGGACATCATGCTGTACTGGTTGATTCATGCAGTTCGTAAGATGCAGTAATGTAGGTTAGCCTGGTTGTTTATTTATTTTGATTCACGATATGATATAGTTATTTATCACTTGTAGCACTGGAACACATTTACAATGTAGATAAGTTTGGCTTTCCATCTCAATTCTGTCAGAACTGTATATATTGTCCATATGGGTACCGACTGGCAACCAAAATGTTAGACCGTGCATGGGATTGCATTATTGCACTGAACATCAACAAAGCGGTTGTCTGAATGTAAGCAATGATTGTTTTGTCACTTAACAGAGTCAACTGGAAAATCAAATACAATATCTTACCTCACTCATTGCATCTGCTACACAACATATGATTAGATCCTCATATAAATCAGCAGAACGTTGAAGTTCTGGAGCATCAGCCCAGTACTCCAGTATCAGAAGTGCATATTCACAACACCTAGTAAAGCAAACATAAAATTTCAAAGAACAAAGAGGTACATACAAGCAATCTAAGCCGTTGCTACTCACCTAGCACGAAGAACTGCACTTTTGTCATTCTTTGCAGCATCAGTTATTCGAGGTAGCACACGGGCAACTTTGCAGTTACGCAACATCTGAGGATAGATTGGCAGGAGAGTAAATAAGCAGTCAATCTCCCTAGTTAAACTGGTCATATTTCCAATCTGAAGTTTCAATCATGTATCATACTATTTTAATACAATTATCTGCAGACTTCACAATCACAAGAACAGTTATCACAACAAGCTTCATAAGTACCTGAAACGATTCATTAGGCTGATCTTTGCCCCCGGGGCTATGGTGCAGCGGTAAGGTGATGATCCCCAATGATAGGTGTCACGAATGTGGGTCTCAAATTTAGATATTTGTAAAGCTGGAAACCCTTTTTGCTAACAAGGATAAAAATGTAATAAAGGGGCCACAGGTCGTATTTTTCCTAGGGCTAGTTAAGGATGTTTGATTCAAGCTCGAGTTTATGTGTTGTCAAATATTTTTGGGTTTCAAATAAGATTTGGGTTTGGTTTGTAATCAGGAATGAAATTACAGTGAAAAGGAAAGAAACTTAACTAAATAAATTCAAGCTAGGTATAATATCAACTGATGGACTCAACCAATGAACAACTTTAATCAACTAATGTAATTTGCAGAAATTGCAGACAAAACTGACATCAAATGAAATGCTACACTACAAGTTGTGCTACACTTCAGGGATTAAAACTCAAAGCAAACGAATGTGAAACAAATTGTAATCAGTGGCTGAATCTTCAATTGATACTAATGCAGAAACCATAAACCTAATTGCAGAAATGAAGATTGATACTAATGCAGAAATGAAGATTGAAATTCAAAAATAAACTAGACGTGAAACAAATTGATTTCAAGCACAATAGCACATTAAAAGTTGCAGTTAACTTGATACCAATCAATGCCTAAGCTGCACTTGATACAAAGTGCAGAATTGAAACAAGCTTGATACCAAGAGGAGAAAACTTATGTGCCAAAAGCTGACACTAAATGCATAACTATAAACTAACAATGCAGAAATAAAACTGATCAATTCAGCTTGGAAGGCAAAGCTATAGTGAAGTAATACACAGGATTGAAGGAATTCAGAAGCCAATGACTGATCAATCAAAAACAAACCTAATGCAGAAGTGAAATGCAGGAAGGCAGAACCTGAAGGCAGAAATGCAGTTACAAACCAAATGCAGAACAAACCGAGCAAACTGAATTTGAGTGCACTAATCTAATGTTCAGGAAGGATTAAGAAGAACTAATGTTTACTTGACACAAATTTCAGAAACTATAAGCTGAATTTGCAGATATGAAGTTGATACGCAAACTGAAAACTGGTACGTAACAAGATGAGCAAAAATGCATAAATGAAACTAAATGCAAAGCAAGCTTAGATCAAATGCATTAGCACACTAAATGTTATCTCTAATTTCAGGAATTAAAACTGGACACAAACTGAATTTGAAGTAACCTGTAGAATTCAGAAACTAAGTTGATACGCAAGAAAGGAAGCAGAAAACTGATACGCAGGTACTGAAATTAAGTGCGATTGTTCACTAAACAAGCAACTTAACTAATTAACTTGCATAATTGGAAATAAGAAGCTAGTAAATGCAGAAACAATTCAGAAAACTAAGCAACTCTGATACAAGTTCAGAAACTGTAAAAGAATGCAGAAATTGAAACTACTGCTCGGAATTGTAAATTCACTAAGAAAACTAAGCTTCGATCCCTTCCTTAGCTTAAGATCTTCTTGCCGTCACACAAGAGTAAGCCAAGAACCCTCTAGCTCAACAAATCGCAGGAAGATACGACTCTGCAATCGATTCAACTCAAATTCTACTCCCGACTGAAAAATCCATTTGATCTCCTCGATCTTGCTGTGTGGGATTGCGGTGACGACTTGGGGATGATCAGAGCAATCCAGAGAACCCTCTAACTGCTCAGATGGGTGAAAAATGGCACGCATAGAGACCCAATCAATCGAATGGCAGAGCTGATGAAACCCTCAATCTACTCTGTTCAGTGGCGAAATTAGAGCTGGAATCTTCACAAAGACATCTTCCCGACGATCTAGAACTCGATCCAAGGTGGGAATCCAAGCGGTCGCGCGATCGAATGAAAAAACTTGAAGAAGAAATGAAGAACGCGAAGAATGCGGCGAAGACGCGACGATCTGATCGGGAGAAGGAAGGCAGTTTATATAGTTTGGAAATGGACGACCCAGATTGTTTAGATTCATCCAAAGGTTGATTCTTGTCCGATCTGAATCAAACTTTCTAGATCTTGATCAAGGGTTAGGATCTGCCTCTCAGTAACTCGGATCTTCCAGATTTGCAACGGATGGCTCAGATCTACCTGATCTTTGAATGGACGGTCTAGATCCTCCTGAGCTTGATCCAACAGTTGAATGACCTCGGATTTGGATGAAACCTTCAGATCTTGACCTGAGTGCTTGATTAGCGTTAACCCTAGCTCGGATTGCCTCAAAAGTGCTCAGATGGCTCAGATCTAGCCGTTTTTGAATTGAACGACCCATATTAGTTTGATGCTTGATCACTTGATCCGGATCCACTTCTGACTCAAGTTTAACCCAGCATGACCTAGGTCCATGATCCTTCCAAGCCTATAAAAGTAGATTAACAATTTAGTGCCAAAATATTTCAAATGTATAAAGATTTACAATATAGCCCAAAATAAAATTACTTCATAGAACCTAGGGTAAATTCAAGATTAAGCAAGTAAAATACGGGTCAAACATGGATTTAAGAACCTGAAATAATCAACAAAATTGTACTTATCTTAAGGTCACTAGTTTTTAATCCAGGCATTCGCGGTTCGATCCCCAGCTATGGCGCATTTTGCAGGAATTTTTCCTCCAAATGGGGCGCGAACCCTGGGACGCTGGGCTTCTAGACTGCCCACCGCGAGCGCTTCCCGATTTACCCTGGTGACCGGTGGGAAACTTCCGTGGGGCCGGGCCGGTCACCCCAGGTTCAATTTGTCTGCTGCCTGTTTCATCATTTTTTTTGAAACGATTCATTAGGCAACAATTACTTCTGTTATAAAGCCAACCACCCTGCCGATCTAGTGGGTCGGGCCGACCCTCACACAGGAGGACGCGAGTGTCTCAGCGAGCGACGGTGACTGGGATAAAGGGGGTCCTGTGAGACGGACATGGACAGGGTTTCGTGGCCGAGGACGATCTTCTTCCGAGACTCATGATGATCATAGATCTCAGTCCCCGCGGATACTGTCGCCATTTCTAACTGCAGTATCGATGGTACCTTCGGTAGGTTCGACTGCAGCATCAGCCCCCGTGGCGCCTGCTGCGGCACCTCAGGATGCTGCATCACCGATGATGCAGTAGATGGTGCAGCAGCAGCAACAGATGATGCAGCAGATGTTTCAGATGTTTCAGACACAGGCTGTCCCATCATCTGCTCCACCAGCATCTTTCCCGGTTCAGTCAGAGCCTCAGACTGCGCAGCCGACAGTTATACAGCCACCAGGACCGATGGTACCATTCGGAGACTCTACAGTACGACCGACATCACCTATTGCTGCTACTGTTCCGAGCCGATCTATGGCCCGGATTCCGGCATTAGCACAGGTGGCTAAGGGCCGTCTTACCCTATTCCATGGAGTCACCAATACGACCGTGGCCCGCGCTTGGCTGGAGACGCTGGAGAGGACGTTTCCATACCTAGAGTGTACAGATCTGGAGCGGGTTGAGCTCGCAGCGTATCATCTGCACGACCGAGCTGAGACATGGTGGATCACTCAGAGATCGGTTATGGGTACGCAGCCGATCACCTGGGAGAGATTTCGACAGGTGTTCACTACACAGTATTTTCCAGCCGCACAGTAGTTGACTCGATGGCAGGAGTTTCTGGAGATTCGTCAGGGAGAGTAGTCAGTGGCAGATTATGATGCAGAGTTCCACTGGTTATCCGAGAGTTGTCCTCAGATGTTTCCTGGAGATCTCGAGAGGATGACCCATTTTCTTAGAGGTTTGGCACCCTACATCCAGTCTCGGATGTCTCCCTGAGATCTGACCTCCTACGGATAGGCACTGGACCGCGCCTTACATGTGGAGGCCATGCAGCAGAGGCTATCATCAGAGAGGAAGAAGGACAAGAAGATGTTGCAGACCTCTCAAACCCAGTCCTCATGGAAGCGAGATAGACAGGAGTAGTCAGCACAGGATGTTTCTGGGGTCGCTTCTCAGCCTCAGAAAGAGGGAGGTTCAGCGTCAGGATCTTCCCAGTTCTCTCGACAGGACCGAAAGAGGTCTAAGCTGTCTTATCAGTGCACTTGGTGTGGTTCCAGGGAGCACGACATGTCGAGTTGTACCATTGGACATGCTCTTTGTTTCCATTGCAAACAGCCTGGCCATCAGAGACGCGACTGCCCTCAGAGGGCACAGGAGGCACGTACAGGAGGCTCAGCTGGAGGAGGATCTTCTGGCCAGTCGGGGCCCAGCGGGGAGGCCGAAAGGCCCAGACTTCTTCACGACAGTAGCAGACTGCCCCTCCACCGATCCAACTCTACTGCTTGTTTGGTCAGAGTCAGGAGGCTGCATCGTCATCTGTGGTATCCCAGCCTTCAGTTCAGCCTTCGATTTCAGAGCCTCGTCAGCAGATCTATATCGGGTATCAGCTACCTATCTATCAACAGTCTCAGATTTCTAGAGCATCGGTGCCTACTGTACTGGCATTACCCCACCTCCACCACCGCCAGAGTCGGGTCGAGTTTATGCTGTTACTCGAGAGGAGGCTCATCGAGCGGATGGATCCATTTTTTGAGGTACAGTTTTGCTTTACGCACTCACTGCAGATTTGCTCATTGATACTGGTAGTTCATATTCC
>JAGFNQ010002184.1:218120-262664 GCA_024364735.1 Boesenbergia rotunda | reverse complement strand
AAGTACTTTTTGAGCCGGTGGCCATTGACTTTCCAAACAAAACCGTTAGCTTCATCTTTAATTTCAACAACTCCATAGGGAAAAATGTTAGTTACAATAAATGGACCATCCCACCTTGACCTTAACTTACCTCTTATCAATTTGAGCCTTGATTTGTACAATAAGACCTTGTCACCAATTTGGAAGTCTTTTTCAAGATGTGCTTGTCATGGAAGTTTTTGGTCTTTTCCTTGTAGATCCTTGAATTTTCAATGCTTCTAGCCCTAATCTCTTCAAGCTCTTGAAGTTGAAGTTTTCTTTCTTCTCCCACCTTGGTAGCATCGAAATTACAAGCCTTCACTGCCCAATATGCTTTGTGCTCTATTTCCACGGGAAGATGACAAGCTTTACCATAGACCAATTGGTAGGGGGACATGCCAATCGGTGTCTTGAATATCGTTCTATAAGCCCAAAGTGCATCATCTAGTCTTTTGCTCCAATATTTTCTAGTGGGCCCAACGGTCTTTTTCAAAATGGATTTGATCTCTTTGTTAGAAATTTCAGCCTGTCCATTTGTTTGGGGATGGTAGGATGTAGAAACTTTATGCACAACCCCATATTTGCCAAGTAGAGCCTTCATGTGTTTATTGCAAAAATGAGATCCTTGGTCACTTATTATTGCCCTTGAAATTCCAAACCTGCAGAAAATGTGTGACCTGACAAAGCTAACAACAACACAAGAATCATCAGTTTTGGAGGGAATGACCTCCACCCATTTTGAGACATAATCGACAGCAAAATATACAGATAACCAAATGATGCAGGAAAAGGTCCCATAAAATCTATTCCCCAAATATCAAAAATCTCACAGAAAAGTATAGTGTGTTGGGGCATCTCATTTCTCGCTCCTATATTCCCAGTTCGCTGACATCTATCACAATTTTTATAAAACACATATGAATCATGAAATAGGGTGGGCCAATACAATCCACACTCTAGCACCTTCCTAGCCGTTCTTTGGGGTCCAAAATGCCCCCCACAAGCTGATGAATGACAAAATGTAAGGATAGAAGAAAACTTATGGTCTGGTACGCATCTCCTAATTATTTGATCATTACAAAACTTTCATAAATAAGGATCATCTCACACATAAAATTTTGCATCGCTTTTAAGTTTATCTTTTTGAGCTTTAGAAAAGTGTGTAGGAAAAACACGTGCTACCAAAAAATTAACTAGGTATGCATACCAAGGTGTCTCAAGGTGTCTCACCATGTACTGCAAGAAGGTGCTCATCTCTAAAATCATCGTCAATGGTGGCAGGAGATCCAACTCCTTCAATTCTGCTCAGGTGATCTACAACTAGGTTTTCCTTGCCACTTCTGTCTCTGATCTCCAGGTCAAATTCTTGGAGCAGGAGCATCCATCTGATCAGTCTAGGTTTAGCATCAGGCTTTTTCAACAAGTATTTTAGAGCTGCATGATCAGAAAAATAATAACATGTGAGCACAACAGATAAGATCTGAATTGATCCAAAGCAAAAACATGGCAATAAGCTCCTTTTCATGGTGGTGTAGTTTGCTTGGCGGCATCTAGGGTCTTGGAGGCATAACATATGACATGAGGTGCTCCATCACCCTCTGTGCTAGAACAGCTCCCACTACAAATTAGATGCATCACACATTAATTCAAAGGTAAATTCCAATCAGGTGATTTAATGATAGGAGCTGAGGTAAGAGCCTCCCTGAGTCTGTGAAAAACTTCTTTTCACTTATCATCAAAGCAAAATTCAACATCTTTCTGCAAAAGTTTTGTCAAGGGCCGAGCAATATCGCTAAAGTCTCTAATAAATCTGCGGTAGAAACCTGCATGTCCAAGGAAAGCACGAACATCCCGTACGCATACGGGTTAAGATAAAGAAGAAATAACACTTATTTTTGCAGGATCTACCTCTATACCTCTCCTAGAGACTATGTGTCCAAGTACAATACCATGCTCTACCGTGAAGTGACATTTTTCAAAATTAAGCACAAGGTTAGTCTCAATGCAACGGTGTAAAATCCTAGATAAATTGTCTAAACATGAATCAAAAGAAGTGCCAAAAACTGAAAAGTCATCCATAAATATCTCCATGCAATGCTCTAACAACTCACCAAATATGCTTACCATGCATCGCTGAAATGTTCCTGGTGCGTTGCAGAGTCCAAAAGGCATACGTCTGTAGGCGAAAGTGCCAAAGGGGCAAGTGAAGGTAGTCTTCTCTTGGTCCTCTGGATCTATACAAATCTGGAAGTAGCCTGAATAACCATCCAAAAAATAATAATGGGACTTCCCTGCCAGTCTTTCAAGCATCTGATCAATAAAGGGTAAAGGGAAGTGATCTTTGCTAGTGACCTTGTTGAGCTTTCTGTAATCAATGCAGACTCTCCAGGAATTCTTAACTCTGGTGGGCACTAGTTCGTTGCTTCCATCTTCCACCACTGTCACTCCAGATTTCTTGGGCACCACGTGTATGGGACTAACCCACTGACTATCAGAAATGGGGTAAATGATACCTGCCTGAAGAAGTCGAGTCACCTCTTTCTTAACAACGTCCAAAATGAGTGGATTAAGTCTCCTTTGTGGCTGCCTCACGGGTTTAACATTTTCTTCCAAGAATATCCTGTACATACAGAGAGCTGGGCTAATACCTGGTATATCTGATAGAGTCCACCCAATCGCCTTCTTGTATTGCCTCAGGACTTGCAATAATTACTCTTCCTGCTCTGATTCCAAGTGCTGAGCAATGATAACGAGAAAAGTCTTCTCCTCTCCTAGGTACACATATTTCAAGTGGTAGTGACTTAAGTTCAATCTGGCCCTGCTCAGTGGGTATGAGTGATCCTTGGGGCTCTGTGCAATCCCCTACACTATCATACCTGTGCTATGAATCCTCTGAAATCTCAATAGAAGTAGGTGATCCTTGGGGCTCTGTGCAATCCCCTACACCTAGAAAATCCTCACCAGCTGGAAGTGAATATGAAATAAACTCTGAAATATCCTCAGTCTCAATAGCAAGTACTCCCTCAGCCTCCTCTGCAAACATATCTCCTCCAGAAAAATTATGTGAAACTCCCTCATCCACTGAATCTGTATCAACCAGTCCATCCAGAATGTCAATGCTCATAATAGAGTGATCTTCTCTAGGGTATTTCATGGCATCGAAAATACTAAACTGGACTACTGTGTCCCCCACTTCCATCGAAAGTGTGCCAGCATAAATGTCAATTTTTGTCCTGGCAGTCTTCAGAAAAGGTCTCCCAAGGATGAGTGGGGATCTATGCGTAAGATAGTCTCCTTCCATGTCTAGAATGTAGAAGTCTGCAGGGAAAATCAACTCCTTTACTTTTACCAAAACATCTTCAATAATTCCTGTTGGATGGGTCTGGCTTCTGTCCGCAAACTGAATTACCACTCCAGTGGGCTGTAGAGGGCCAATGCCAAGCATCTGGAAGACCGATCTGGGCATTACATTGATGGAGGCTGCCAAATCTAGCATAGCGTCATGAAACATAGTCCTCCCTATCTCACATGATACAGTAAAAACTCCAGGGTCTTCACACTTTTGAGGTATGATATGGATGAGTGCTGAAATATTTTTTCCCAAGCTGACCAACTCATTCTCCTTAAGCTTCTTCTTGTGAACACATAAATCTTTCAGGAATTTTACATACTTAGGAATCTGTTTAATCGTGATCAACAGGGGTACATTAATCTCTACTTTGCTAAACAACTTTACAAGCTCATTGTATTCTTTAGCTTTCTCCTCCTCCACTTGTCTTTTGGCTTGAGTTTTCCGCTGTGGAAAGGGCAAGGGAACTCTCATTTCTTTTTCTTGAACCAAAATTGGAGGGGCTGAATTTTGAGCTGCTGTCCCATTTGATGTAGCTACTGTAAGGTTGGTTTTGCCTCTGATTTCTCCCTCATTTTCCACCAAAATCACAGGATTACTTGATGAAGGAGTTGAACACGGACTAGGGGTGGAACCAACTGATTTTGAAATGATTTCGGTTGATTGGTGCTGAAAATGTAGGTGCTGCCCTGTTTTCAGAAAAATCTGCTCTTGGACCATTTTGAGTTGAAGTAACCTTCCCACTCCTCAAAGTAATAGCGCTAACGTTTCCCTTTGGATTGGGAGTAGCTTGAGAAGGTAGTTGGCTTGATCCTTGAGCTTGAATTTGATTCATCCCACTAGCCAATTGTCCAATTTGCCTTTCGATGTTTTGTAATGCGGGATCACTTCCTTGTTGTTGTAAAATTTGTTGAAACATCTCTTCTATCCTTTGTTGTGGCACATTTCCCCCACTAGAACCTCCATAGCCCCCTTGGTTAGCATAGGGCTTTGATTGACCTTGAAATGATGAGGTAGGCTGCTGAAAAGTATTACCCTGCTATGATTGTTGGAATTGAGGCTGTTGGGGCTGATTGTAGGGATGAAATTGTTGCTGAAATGGCTGATAATTAGGCTGGAATGATGGTTGAACTTGCTGAGGATTATACCCTGAAAATTCTGGTGTTGAAGTGGAAATTGCTGTGGTGAGGACTGAAATTGAACGGGCTGGAAATTCTGATTCGAGGGCTGGAAATTTTGGTTGTAAGGCTGTGAGGGTTGGAAAACTTGATGGTTTTGAGGTTGGAACGTCTGAAATGTTTGAAAACCTTGCTACCCCTGCTGAATTGGCTGGAATTGAGGCTAGAATTGCTGGAATTGCTGCTGAAATTGCTGCGGTTGTTGAAAATTTTGTTGAGGCTGCTGAAATTGTTGTTGTGATGGGTTTTGTTGGTAAAAAGAATTTCCATACTTTAGATTTGGATGATCCCTCCAACCAGGGTTATAAGTAGAGGAGTAGGGGTTATTCCTGGCTTGAAATTGTCCCCTAACCAATGCCGCTATTGTCTCATCTTATTAGAGATTGGGACATGAATCTGAATTATGTTCCTGGCTAGAGCAAATACCACATACCCTCATCACTTGGCTTGATTGTGGAGGCACCGAAAAATTGGGATTTGGCTTGCATTATTAAGAGTCATTTGCTTCACCAATGATGTGAGCTCTACCAGAGAATTCGTAATTTCCTTTTGTTCATTAGAAGCACCTGGACCTCATTCACTCCTCTGGTGGACAATGCTCTGCTTCTAACTGCTGTGAATTCTCTGCCATGTTCGAAATCAGCTCCCTAGCTTGATCTGGTGTTTTGTTAACTAGGTCTCCTCCAGCTGCAGCATCTATCATGATCCTATCCATCTGCAATAAACCGTCGTAGAATTACTGAATGAGGAGCTGCTCGCTGATCTGGTGTTGTGGGCAACTAGAGCATAGCTTGTTAAATCTCTCTCAGTAGTTATAAAGAGTCCCCCCCCCCCCCCCCACTTGCTGTATGCCACAAATGCTCTTTCTGATGATTGCAGTTCTGGAGGTTGGAAAGTATTTTTCTAGGAATGCCTTCTTCATGGAAATCCAGCTAGACACGTGCCCAGTAAGTAAATAGTAGAACCAATCCTTTGCTGCTCCAGTCAAGGAAAATGGGAATGCCCTCAGCTTAATATCTTCTTCTGAAACCCCCTAAGGCTTCATGGTGGAGCAGACTACGTGAAATTCATGCAGATGTCTATTTGGATCTTCTCCAGATAATCCTTGAAATTTAGGTAACAAGTGGATGAGTCCGGATCTAAGCTCAAAATTGTCAGACAGCTCTAGATAAGCAATGCTGGAATACTGAAAGGTATCATCTGGTGCTGCAAGTTCTTTCATGGTCTTCTGGTGGTCTGCCATGATAATGCCTGAATGAGTAGGAATAGTCTGAAGAGGAGAAATATCAATAATCTCTGAAAATATGCCTTGGTTCCTCCTTGCTCTGAAAGTTCTCTCAATTTCAGGGTCAAATTCTTCGAGATCACCACCTGCTGACCTGGTCATAAAATAAACAAATCGCAGCAAATGTGTATGGAAAAATAAAATAGATAAAGTAAATCACAAGATATAGCAGTAAACACACAAGCAAAAATCAAACAAACTCAACTAGTAGACTCCCCGGCAACGGCGCCAAAAATTTGGTACAACCCTATGATAGATGTCACGAATGTGGGTCTCAAATTTAGATATTTCAACTGGATGGAAACCCTAGCTCACAATTTAAATGCAGTAAAAGGGGCCACAGGTCGTATTTTTCCTAGGGCTAGTTAAGGATGTTTTATTCAAGCTCGAGTTTACGTGTCGTCAAATATTTTCGGATTTCAAATAAGATTTGGGTTTTGTTTGCAATCAGAAATGAAATCACAGTGAAAAGGAAAGAAACTTAACTAGACGAATTTAAACTAGGGAATTTCAACTAATGAACTCAACCAATGGGAAACTTAATCAACCAATGCAACTTAGCCGAATTTGGAAAACAAATCTGAATTCAAATGCAAGAGTACACTACAAGTTGTATTGAACTTCAGAAATTACCACTCAAAGCCGAAGCTTAACTTGATACAAAATGCAGCAATGAAACAACTTGATACGCAAACTGAAAACTGATACTAAGTGCAGAGCTCTAAACTGACAATTCCGAAATGAAACTAATCAATTCAACTTGGAAGACAAAGCTATTAGTGAAGTGCTATGCATGAATGAGTGAAGAAATTCAGAAATGAAGGCAGAAATTCAGACACGATCCGAATGCAGAAACAAACATGCAACTGAGATTAATTGCACAATCTAATGTTTAGACAAGATGTAGAAGATCTAAGGTTCACTTGACACAAACTTCAGGAACTTGTAAATCAAAACTTGCAGAATTGGAAACTAAAACTTGCAGAAATGGAAATCGATACATAACAAGCTAAGACCAAATGCAGAGCAAACAAATCAAGCTGAGATTAAGTGCTCAAATCTAATGTTCAAATTCGATTCAGAAAAACTAAGCTCACTGATACAAAATTCAGAAATACTAAACTGAAAATTGATACTCAAACTGAACTGATACGCAGGAAATAAAGTTGGTACGTAGAAATTGAACTAAATGCGAGCAAACTTAGATTAAGTGCAATGGTTCACTAAACAGGCAATCTATCTAATGCGAATGCAGAAATGAAAAGCTAATAAATGCAAAAACAATTCAGAAAACTAAGCATCTCTGATACAAACTTCAGAATCGGTAAATGACATGCAAAAATTGAAACTACTGCTCGGAAATGAAAATTCACTAAGAAACTAAGCTTCGATCCCTTCCCTTGGTTCAAGAACTTCTTGCTGTCACACAAGAGTAAGTCACGAACCCCCTAGCTTGACAAATCGTTGGAAAATCTGACTCTGTGATCGATTCCACTCAAAATCTGCTCCCGACCGAAACAACCATCCGATCTCCTCAAACTCAATGCGTGGGATTGCGGCAATGACGTAGGAATGATCAGAGCAACCCAGAGAACCCTCCGACTTGCTCAAGTGGATGAAAACTGGCACGCAACAGAGATCCAAGCAATCGAATGGCAGAGCTGATGAAACCCTCACTTTGCTCTGTTCAGTGGCGAATTTGAGCTGAAATCCTCATGGAGACATCTTCCCGACGATCTAGAACTCGATCCAAGGTGGGAACCCAAGCGGTCGCGCAATCGGATGAGGAAATTTGAAGAAGAACAGTGAAGAAACTCGAAGAACAGTAGCTGCGGCGAAGGCGCGACGGATCTGATCGGGGAAGGAAATCAGTTTATATAGTTTGGAAATGGACGTCCCAGATTGTTTAGGATTCATCCAACGGTTGATTCTTGTCCGATCGAGCCCAATCTCTCCAAATCTCAATCATGAGTTAGGATCTACCTCTCAGTGGCTTGGATCTTCCAGATTTGCAACGGATGGCTCAGATCTACCTGATCTTTGAATGGACGGTCTAGATCCTCTTGAGCTTGATCCAACGGTTGAATGATCTCTGATTTGGATGAAACCTTCAGATCTTGACCTGAGTGCTTGATTATCTTTAACCCTAGCTCGGATTGCCTCAAAAGTGCTCAGATGGATCAGATCTAGCCGTTTTTGAATTGGACGACCCATATTAGTCTGATACTTGATCACTCGATCCGGATCCACTTCTGACTCAAGTTTGACCCAACATGACCTAGGTCCATGATCCTTCCAACCCTATAAAAGTAGATTCACAATTTAGTGCCAAATTATTTCAAATGTATAAAGATTTACAATAAAGCCCCAAAATAAAATTAATTCATAGACCTTGGATAAATTCAAGATTAAGCAAGTAAAACATGGGTCAAACATGGATTTTAGAACCTGAAATGATCAACAAAATAGTACTTATCAATGACCCCTTTCCGAGGGTGACAAGGTACTCTTGCGAATGCCTTCTTGCCACGTGTTCCAACGGCCATCTCCATGAGTCCTTACGGACGTGCGCCGTCATGGCTGGATTGCGACAATCGACTACCTGGGCATGACGGTTTCTCGCTTTCCACGTGTCACTTCCCCATTGTGCCCAGGCAGGCGGCTGCTGGGGTATAAGAGGGGAAGAGGCAGACGTTGGCCCTACTTCCGATTTGGCGACTGGGTGTGCTTCGCCTTCTTCTCCTGTAGAGCTTCTTTTGCGCATGAGTAGTTGGTCTCCCTCTTGTCTTCTTTCTTAGGGATCATGGAGGGTTATCGGGCAGAATGGTATGAGTCTGCCTCCTCAAGAGTGAGGTCGGAAGCCTTGCAGGCAGCCATCGAGGCCTATGGCATCCCGGCTGAGATGACGGTGATCATCCCTAAAGTGGACCAGACACCCGTGGAGCCCCGGCATGCATGTTGACCTTCTTCTTAGGGCAGATGGAGTTAGGGCTCTGCTTCCCTATCCCCCCTTTTTTCATGAACATAGCCTCATATTTCGATATCCCCCTTCATCAGATAGCTCTCAATGCCTTCGCCCATATGAGAGGGGCGTATATCGTCTTTAATCTTTTTAATCTCCCTCTGACCCCTCAGCTTTTTCATTTATTCTTCATCCCGATAGGATCTAAAGGGGTTTTTAGTTTCGCAGCCCGACCGGGCCATAGGTTTTTAGGAGGGTTCCCTTCCTCGCATAAAGGATGGAAGGAGAAATTCTTCTTCATTCGATTGCCGTCACTGCCCTTCAGTCCCCTATGTTGGATAGAGGACTTGCTGACCCCTCCTTCATTAGGGGTGTTCCTTCAGAGCCCGGCGTACCAACGTGCTAGGCAGGTACTCTTCGGCATGGAATTCAACGGGCCGGGGCTGGTACAAAGTGAAGAACTTATATACAGGGCGGGCCTTAGCCCTAAAGTGACGCGCATCAGCCCCACACTTGGTATGTTGCATCTTTTTCTTTAATGCCCTTTAGTTCTGACTGATGTTCTTTCTGTCTGGCTATTGCAGAGGAAGTCATGTTCGCCAAGGTGATGGGCTGACTTATCAGGTGGGAGGAGGCCAACAGAGAAGCACTGAATCACCCCTGGCCGCTTCGGATGCGCCTCCTGCACCTGCTGAGTCCTCAGAGGAGGCTGCTGTCTCGTCCCGTGGGATTGCTTCTCCCGAGAGAGTAGAAGCCACTGTTACATCCCCACGGGTTGTGAGCCAAGGGTCTTCCGATCAGCCAGTTGACCCAGTGGGGGATCTCCCCCAGGGGGTGGCTTTTCCCCGCAGACTGTCCATCCAGACAGGATTGGCGAGGAGACCTCTCCTCCTATCGCTCCTGCAGCGATCCGATCCACCAATCGGCAGAACAGGCGGCTCCCTAAGGGTTTGGGCCCTAAATGGAAAAAATCTACGTTCCGCCTGTTCTTCTCCTCTTCCCTTAGTGCTCGAGAGAGCGGCTGTACCTGCTGAGGGAGTAGCTCTTATACCTGCTCCGCCGGTCTCCATTCCGGAGGCGGTCGTCGCAGCGCCTTCCTCCAATTCTCTCGATCCGACTACATCTCCCAAGGGTAAGGGGGTGTTGTGTGTTCAATACCAAATGAGACTGGACCAACTAAGGGAGAAGTTGGATGCAGCATTGAAGGCTTCCATGCAATCCTTCCCCCCGGTGAAATTCAGGAGGTTCTGCCTGAGGGAGTTACGTCCGAGGGGACTTCTAGTTTCGAGGAGGATGGCTCCGACCCTTCCAGCCTGCCACCTGAAGCTCCAGCCGTCCAACGACTCCCCCTTCGCGCGAGCTCACTGTCGCTCGAGGGACGAGTTAATGCCTTAACCGCTCCTGGAGGGGCAGTCGCACGAGTTTTGGCTAGCCCACTGACCAACCTCCGTGAGATCCTTCTGAAGGTATGAATCATTGTTGCATTGGCTATTCCCTTGCCTATATGCTAACTTTTTGGTGCGATGGTAGGCTGCCGAGGAATGCATAATGGTCGGCCGGGGTCTGCCTTCCGGGCCCCAGGTTGAAGCCTTGCTCTGTCGGGCCTTGAGGGCGGAGGCTGCTGCTGATCATGAGCATCGAGTAGGACTAATGTAAGCGGGGGTCAACAGAGCTCTCCGTGCGGAGGTTGGGCACCTGATGAAGCTCTTGCTGGACAAGGAGCAAGCTCTTCAAAATTTCCGGCACAGAGAACGCCTGGCGTCCGAGAAAGCCATGAATGTTACAAAGGGCCTGCTCCGGTTGACGCAGGAGAGAGACCAACTTCAGGCGAGAGAGAAGGAATTGTTGGGCGACATCCGGCTCTCGGAAGCCTCGGCTGAAAGACTGACCTCGCGCAGTCAGGATTAGGTGCAACAGCTCAGTCAGAAGGAGTCTGATCTCGTGATGGCCATCGACCGCGCATCTGTCCTTGAGGATGACCTGGTTCAGGCTCGGTTTGATGAGCGGGCTACCTCGGAGAGACTCAGAGAGACCTTGGCCGAGTAGGCGGAGATGCTTGCCGAGTTGAAATAGCTGAGGAGTTCCTACGAGGTTGCTGAGGCTGAGCTCCTGACTCTTCGCGTTGCCAAAGCTTCTAGCTCCAAGGAGGTCGAGGCAGGCTTTAAAGCGAGGTTTTTGGAGTCGGATGAGTTCCGTAGCATCGTAGCCGACCAAGTAATGCAGCGCCTACAGCAGGGCTTCCATGGGCTATCGATAAGTTGAAAAGGATCAGTTCCTGCCTCCCGACGTCGACCCGCGATTGTAAGTACCGGACCGTGCTAGAGAGGAGCTTTCTCATGAGGACCTGAGTTTGGGGGGCCCCATGTTCACTAGGGGGGCCAAGCCTTATTGTAGCAATTTTGCCTTAACGCGATCACTTTTACCACTTACGTATGTGTCTTTGCTCGACGTGCTTCATGCCTTGATTTAACGAATAGTTGTTTTGCCCTGAGATTGATTCTGAGGGGTGGATCCCTTCTGAAAATTTTACAAGTCAAAGCTGCATGCCTGTATTTATGTCCATGGTGAGCCTTCTTCGATGTTTCCTCCTGACGTATGCCGGTGGTTCCCGAACCGTCGCTTCTGTCAGATACGCGATCTTATTGAATGAACCCATAAAGGGTTGCGGGTTCCTAGGCATGGCGTGGGCACATCGGTCGAAATGATGCTTTGGCGTCTGCTGCTGTGGTTGCAGGTTCCCTGCATTAACTACACTGGGGGGGGCAGCGATTAGTTTAAATAGCGGGAGACGGGTACCCCGTCTTCTTCATCCTTCCCGTCGGTTCGAAGAGAATTGGAGACACAATTCTTAGAACTTCTCGCAAAATCAGGCATGTTCATGGTCAAGAACGAACACACTCATGAGAATTGAGTTGTATCAGGGAGAGTCCTGGGTGAGATGTGTCAATGCTTACATAAACAGTAGCACAGTTCAAAGACATCATGTCTACTGTCAGCCAGGAAGCAAACAGATCTTCACAAGGGAAGGTTCAAAGGGTGAAACCTACCTGTCCTATACACGACTCAACTGCTGAATGCTATCACGTACCTTGTTTCCATTCATGTGGGGGATTGTTGGATATCATGTGAATGGAAAGGGAGGTGGTGGGACTTTAGTCCCACATTGGGAATTTCTAGTGAATGGAAAGTGAGATGGAGAATAAAGAGACTCCCTTGTGAGTGGGGCTTTAGTCCCACATTGAGAGTTTTAAGGCAAAATGGATGGTTTATATTGTTTCACAAGCATGTTAGTTGTGAACAAATGCTAGGGGAGAGTCTCTCTCTCACGCGTGGGTGCGCAGGGGGATGCAAATCCCGGGTCTGGATTTGTACTGAACCAAGTGAACTTGTGTGCGTGCACGACTTGCGCGCATCAAAAGTCCGACTGGTCGGGGCAAAATTTGTCCAAGCAGATGAACCAACGTTTTGCCAAATTTTTGCTCAATTGTAATTGATGCATTAATTTTGATTAATGCAAGATCAGTAACCCCCAGACGTTTAGATCTGGCCGGTTAATTGGCAGTAAATGACGATTAATTCGTCATTGATTGCTATGGGGGTCTGAGCCTATATAAAGGGGTTGTGACCGAGAGCATAGGACAGAGACACAGAGAACGAGATTCTCTTCCACCTCCTTCCCGACCTCCTCTGATAGCAGTCGGGTACTTTCTTAGTTCGCTTCAAGCAACGAGCGCTCCGTTGTGCCCGTGGTTTGCTGTTGTATCCTGAGAGACAGGCGTCCATCTAAGCCTCGAAGCACCGTTGGAGGAGGACATATCTGTTTCAAGGAAACTGCGCTGTGCAGGCCTTAGCAACTTTCTGGTCGGGAGACGTCCTACTACTGCTCGAGAAACCCGGTCGGGAGACTCGGGTCGGGAGCTCAGGATACTTACTCGGGAGCTCGAGAGCTCGGGAGACCGAGTCAGCAGCTCGGGAGACTCAATCGGGAGCTTGGGAGACAGATTCGGCAGCTCGGGAGACTCAGTCAGGAGCTCGGTAGACCGAGTTGGCGGCTCGGGAGACCCAATCGGAAGCTCGGGAATTCAGCTCAGGAGACTGCAGCTTACGAAAAAGGCAGCTCGGGCCACTCAACAGATAAGTTGAAATTATTTATTATAATTTCAATTTATTGTAAATTCTCCGAAAGAAGTACATTTCCTCCAACAATCTCAACTTCCAATTTAAGTGGAAATAAGCTTATATGCCCAAGGTATGTGTCATAGACTTAAGGGTTGTTTTCCAAGTTATTCAAGCATCTAAATCGATCAGTAATGTTTTCACATCACCCAGCTTAATATATGGCGGGAGGATCTTAAGATCGATCACAGATTCTCAATCATAAAACATCCATTGACAAGCTATTGTTGAAGATGTCATTAACTTGTTCATTTTAATACAACATTTGAAAAGTCAAACGTAATACCACGGATAATGCATGATGCACCAAGGAAAGGCTAATACTCAATCATACCTCACCAAATTCACAGGCAAAATGCAAGGCTCTTCTTCCCTCGGAGTCCTCTTCATCCTTCTCAGCTCCAATATCCAAGGCCTTCTTCAAACCCTATATGATCATTAAAGTAAATTGTGAAAATAAATGAAAATAAATAATGTTCCGGAAGGAGTCGACGACAATAGCCAGTCACCGGGTTCTACCCACGTGGAAGGTGCCGTGCCGGGGAGGAACTTAGGATCCTGCGAGATTAACACGAGCGTTAGGGGATACACCGGCAGGGGTCCGGCGGAGTCCACTCTGACGCTCAAGGCAGTCTATCGTCTGAAGAGTAGAGGTAGCAGGAAAGTAGAAAGGTATATAGGGTTCAGAAGCGTAACCCCCTTACCGGAGGGGGGGGGTTGGACTACCTTTTATACCGATGGTGACAGCCTGGACGTGCCCCTGGATCGGCGCCACGTCTCCCGCACTTGAGCCACGTCCCCCCCCTTCGGTGATTACGGGATATCCTTTGAAACGGTCCGCGTCGTTATCCCGTTGCTACCCGTTGCACCATTTAAGGGTCGCGCAGACCTCTTCTAACGGGGATGCTTTAGCCGTACCGAAAAAAGGGGGGGTCAGTGCCTGAGGTTGGTTATAGCAGGGACTCCACCCCCCGAGGGGAGCTCGGGGTCTTCGGGTGCCTCAATTCCCGAGGTGCTCTCGGGTTTTACCCTCCCGGGGTGCTCCCGAGGGGGATCTTCCAGCCGGCATTCCCGGGCGAGTCGCCCGGGCCCGGAAGGGGGGTTATCTCGACCCGACTTATTGCATCTCGCAGCTTCTTCCTACTTTGTCCCGGCCACGACTTATTCAACCCTATCACAAGTCCCTCCCTTCAAGTCTGATCGAAGGAAGTGTGGCTGACTGATCGGACTACGGTGGTGATGAAGAAGCTGGGCCTTGGTCTCTTTCACATTCCTTGAGATTCAACCGGACCTTCGGACATATCCCTTGAGTCTCTGGCCTCTGGATGCCTTTTTGAATATGTCTCATACCCCTGAAGTGGGACCAGGCAGGCGACATTATATATATTTTCTCTTGCGATGAATAAGCACCTGAAGTGGGACCAGGCTAACGAGCCGACGCTAATCCCAGGGTCGGTATCTTCGACCCCCTAAGGAATCCCCTCCGAGGGTGATGAGGTGGAGGGAGAGCTGCCGACGGGCCCAGCAGTGCCAGAGGTCCGCCAAGACAGTGACGCCTTGGAGTCACCCCTAATCTTTAAAGGTGGGCCACCTGCCATTGCTGCGGGGGCTTTATAGGAAAAAGAGATGTCTTCTCCGTCTGTCGTGCCTTCCGCAATCCATGTGCCTGAAAAGAAATGTCGAGAGCGGCAAACCCAACAGGATCACCCTCTGAAACAATTGAAAAAAGGCCTACGCTTGGTTGCCTCCGAGGATGCCGCTTCCCAGCCCCTAATCGTCAGGGCAGGATCTCCTTCTCCCTCCTCAGCTACGTCCCCTCCTGTCACCGATGCCACAGCCCCTCCGACCGACCTTCCAACCGTTCCTCGCGGCAAGGAGATATCCACGGGGATGCCCTGCTCTCACCAGAAGGCTCCCCCGGCGAAGAAGAAAGCGGTCGCCAGTTCTCAGTCCATCTGCATAAAGGGGGTCACTACTGAGGTGTCACCGAGCTCTTCTAGTTCGGAAGATACTGTCCCGGACCCCCGAGATGTCCCCAGTCAGTCGGGGCCTCCTATCGAGGGGATTTTTCCTGCTCCCGTCCTTCCATGGCGGGCAGCTAGGTCAGCCCATTACCTGGGCATGCTGCATCAGTCCCTACTAGCGGTAAGCGTTCTGGGTGTGCTTTTCATTCTACTTCGAAGTTTGTTACCTAACTATCTGTATCTGCCTCATAGGTGGTCACTAACTGCGCAACCACCAGCCGCCTGCTGTGCTCCAGAGGGGTTACTAAAGACCTCCTCCGGGAGGTGGCGGATGCCGAGGCGGAGACCGACCGGGCTCGCGAGGCTGGACTCATGCAGGTGGAGGTCAGCCGGGCTCTTCGCAAGAAAGTCGACCATTATCAGGCCTCCCTATTATCAGCCGAGGATACCCTGCATGGATACAGACTCCTTGAACATCTCACATCCGTGAAGGAGCAGGCTCTTGAAGGGGAGATACGGGAGTTCTCACGGGAGCGAGATCACCTCCAGGCCCGCACAGGGGACTTGGCTAGTCAAATTAACCTCCTGGAATCTGGGAAGAAGGTCATAGAGGACCAGGATGCGGAACATGAGCGACTGATGGCCTTGCAGGACCACGACCTGGAGTTGTCAAGCTCTTATGCAGCCGATCTCCAAGATCAGGTGATCCAGGCTAAGGCACAAGCTGCTATTGCCGCCCAAAAACTCCAAGAGGTGCAGGAGGCTCGGGCTGACCTACTCCGAGAGGTGGTTACTTTAAAGGCGGCCCAGGAGGAGGCCAAGGCTCGGACACTCCCGCAGCAGGGTGATCACGCAACGCAGCTAGCTCAAACCAAGGCGGAGTTTAAGGCTAAATTCTTGGAGTCAGAGGAGTACGCCGAGAGGGTAGCCGCGCAAGCATATAAGTGCCTCCAACAGGGCTTCTATGGTGCGATCCATCTGCTGGAGAAGGACCAGCTGCTGAAACCCGACTCGGATTTGCGCGCAGTAACCATCCAGCGCGTATGGGACGACCTGCCCCTGACGAAGCAGGATTTGTAGGTTACTCTCCGGCATAGGCCTAGACTCCTTGACCGTTCCTGGCCCACTCTATCTTCTTCCTTTTATGCTTTCTTTCGTAGGACCAGCGCATGGTTGATTTATCTTTAACTATCAATATTGCTGAACTTCTTACATTTGGAGTGATTTCTTGTTATTCTAAGAATCTTGGCCCCAAGGGAAACTTGGGCCCTAAGAGATTGTAAGGTTTAATTGACTCTTGGCCGGGCGTGCACTACTCCGAGGCCAAGCCTACACACCAAGGGGTGGTAGGATTTAATCAGCTCTTAGCCGGGCGTGTACAGCTCCGAGGCCAAGCCTACACACCAAGGGCTGTTGGCTCTTGGCCGGCCGTGTACAGCTCCGAGGCCAAGCCTACACACCAAGGGACTATAGGGTTTAATCAGCTCTTAGCGGGACGTGTACAGCTCCGAGGCCAAGCCTACACACCATGGGGCTGTAAGATTTAATCAGCTCTTACCCGGGCGTGTACAGCTCCGAGGCCAAGCCTACACACCAAGGGACACACTAAGGGACTGTAGGGTTTAATCAGCTCTTGGCCGAGCGTGTATAGCTCCGAGGCCAAACCTACACACCAAGGGGTTGTAAGATTTAATCTGCTCTTGGCCAGGCGTGTACAGCTTCGAGGCCAAGCCTACACACCAAGGGGTTGTAGGATTTAATCAACTCTTGCGGGGCGTGTACAACTCCGAGGCCAAGCCTACACACCAAGGGGCTGTAGGATTTAATCGACTCTTGGTCGGGCGTGTACAGCTCCGAGGCCAAGCCTACACACCAAGGGGCTGTAGGATTTAATCAGCTATTGGCCGGCGTGTATAGCTCCAATGCCGGGCGTGTATAGCTCTGAGGCCTAGCCTACACACCAAGGGACTATAGGATTTAATCAGCTGTTGGTCGGGCGTGTACAACTCCGAGGTCAAGCCTACACACCAAGGGGTTGTAGGATTTAATCAGCTCTTGGCCAGGCGTGTATAGCTCCGAGGCCAAGCCTACACACCAAGGGGCTGTAGGATTTAATTAGGGGCTGTAGGATTTAATCAGCTCTTGGCCGGGCATGTATAACTCCGAGGCCAAGCCTACACACTAAGGGGTTGTAAGGATTAATCGGCTCTTGGACGGGCGTGTACAGCTCCGAGGCCAAGCCTACACACCAAGGGGTCGTAGGGTTTAATCGGCTCTGTGCTCTTGGCTGGGCATGTATAGCTCCGAGACCAAGCCTACACACCAGGGGCTGTAGGATTTAATCACAGACGAAGACTTAGTGTTTTTTGAATGATATTCCGTTCACCCGCTTTATTGATTACACTGCAAGGCCGTGAAAAAGTGACAAATACATCAAACATGTGCACTACGTGGCAACTCACTGAGTACAATAGGGATGGAAATGGTTAGCATGTCAGGGCCTTTCCAATCTCTTGCCCTTTTGGTCTTCCAAATAGTGGCTGCCTCCTGTGAGTTTTTTGATGACGACGTAGGAGACGTCCCACTGCGACTCTAGTTTCCCGGGATCACCTACCGGTTGTATTCTCTTCCAGACTCGATCACCCACTTCGAAGCTGCGGGCGATCACCCGACGATTGTAGGCTAGCTGCATCTTTCTCCGATATGCCTCCAACCTTACTGTGGCTTTATCCCGTACCTCTGAGATAAGGTCTAGATCAATCAAATGCTCCTGGTCGTTGTCTTCCTTGCTATAATGTTGTCGTCGCGTGGACTCTTCCCCTACTTCCACCGGGATGACGACTTCCGCGCCGTAGACCAGCTGGAAAGGGCTCCCGCCCGTTACTTCTTTCGGGGTAGTCCAGTAGGACCACAGGATGCTGGGAAGTTCTTCGACCCAGTTGCCTCCGACATAGTCCAGCTTTATCTTGAGCCCTCGTAGAATTTCCCGATTGACGACTTCGGCTTGTCCATTGCTCTGCGGGGATGCGACTGAGGTGAAGGCCTGCCGAATGCCCAATTCTTCACACCACTCCTACAGCTTACGTCCGGAGAATTGTCTCCCGTTATCCGACACCAACTTATAAGGGATGTCATATCTGCAGACAACATCTCTCTATAGGACCTTCATTACCGCCCCCTTTGTGATGTTCGCCAGAGGTTCGCCTTCCACCCACTTAGAGAAGTAATCGACGAGGACCAGCAGAAATTTCTTCTGCTGGGGCCCTACGGGGAAGGACCCACAATGTCCATTCCCCACTGGTCGAAAGGGCATGATACTGTAGACACTCGCAAGGGCTCCGTGGGGCGGTGAGACACGTGTTGATGCCTCTGACAAGCTTCGTATCTAGCCACAAAATTGAGTGAGTCAGCCTGCAACGTAGGCCAAAAGTACCCCGCCAAAAGGATCTTCCGGGACAGGGACTTTCCTCTGATGTGACTCCCACATATGCCCTCGTGTACCTCCCTCATCACGTAGCCGGTCTCCCCTAGCCCGATGCATTTTAGGAGGGGTCGGGCGAAGGCTCTCCTGTATAGCTGATCTCCAATCAAGGTGAACCTAGCCGCCCGTCTACGAAACAGCCGACTCTCCTGGGGCCCCCTAGGAAGGGAGCCATCCCGAAGGAATGTTATGTAGGGGTCCCTCCAGTCTGGTCGGCTGTCTACTTTGATCTCCTCCCCAACTTGCGCTACCATCGCTTCTGATGCACTAGACTCGTTCAACTGCCAAGTGGATATGGAGCTGGCTAGTTTGGCTAACTCATCGGTGCGCACGTTGTCCGACCGGGAGATCTTTTGCAGGGTGACCTCCGAGAAGGAAGCCTTCAGCCGTTCGTAGAGGGTGACATACTTCTGCAGCCGTTCGCACCTGACTTCAAAGTTGCCCGTTATCTGCTGTGCCACCAATTGTGAATCTGAGTATATTGTGACCCGACGGGCCCCCATGTGCCGGGCGGCCTACAGGCCAGCTAAGATCGCCTCGTATTTAGCCTCATTGTTGGTGGCTTTAAAGTGAAGTCGGATAGATAGGTGCAAAGAATCTCCCCTAGGGGAAACCATTAGCACCCCCACCTCGCTATGCTGGCTGTTAGAGGATCCGTCTACATAAGCCTTCCACATACCTTCGGTCTCCGTCTCCGGGACAGTTTCCAGCATGAAGTCGGAGACGGCTTGGGCCTTGATAGTGGTTCTAGGATGATACTCGATGCCGTATTCACTTAACTCCGTCGTCCATTTAATCAGCCTGCCTGAAGCTTCTGGGTTGGTGAGGACTCGGGCGAGCGGTCTATTGGTGAGGACCATGATGGGATGTGCTAAGAAATACGGTCTTAACCTTCGGGCCATCAAGACCAAGGCGTAGGCCAGTTTTTCCATGGTGGTGTATTGCGTTTCGGTGTCTTTTAGGAGGTGCCCAAAGAAATAAATGGGATATTGTACCCGATCCTGTTCTCTGACGAGCGCCGCTCCCACCGCTTGCTCGACTGCTCATAAATAGACAAATAAGGTCTCACCTTCCACCGGTTTGTACAAGGTAGGGAGGTCCGCCAGATAAGTCTTCAGTTCTGCAAAGGCCTTCGCGCACTGGTCATCCCACTCGAACTTAACGGCCTTCCTCAGGATCTTGAAGAATTCATAAACTCTAGTACTTATCCTGGAGGTCTAGAGTTCGAATCCTGAGGAAGGCAAAAATCCACTGGCCAGGGGTGGGAAGACCTAGTGAGTAACGACACGGTTGTTGGTCGTTGACATCGGTTGTTGGTCGACGACATAGTTGGGCCACCAAATGTTGATTTGGCCGCCAGATTGTTGGGCCCGAGGGGCCAGGTTGTTGGGCCGCCAAATGTTGATTTGGCCGCCAATGGGTTGAGAGGTCGTGTCGTTACAATAAAAAGGAGAGGCACATGCTTGCTCGAAAATCGGGCAGCATCTCCCCTGTACGGCGGACAATATGAGGCAATTATACATACTATCTCACATGTATAGCTTAGCCACATGCGGCTAGCATCACAACAATATAAAAAAAATACACAACCACACAGTTTATAATAATTTAACGGGTGGCTCAGCCACCTTAAAACATAAAAGAAATAACAATCCAAAGAGAACTCGAATGTCTCTGATAACAACAAAACCGGTCCGAATACACGAAAGCAAATAAAAGGCTAAACTCACCAAGTGCCGAAAACAAAACACCCGAACCAAAACGGAAACAACTCAACACTGGGGAATGGCAACTGGATCCTCTCCTGGCTCCAAGAAACGCAACTACCTGCTATCTGAAACAAAAAGGGAAAGCAGGGGTGGTGAGTTCGGGCGGACTCTGCGGGTATATGAGTAGACAATTAGCATGGCATAAATAAGGAATATTGAGTAGAGAAGCAACAGGGTACAGTCCATAAGAAATATAAGATTTCCTACACATGCATACATATATAAAACAACAAGGTATAAAATCCAAAACAACTGATATAAAACTGAATAACAGCTAAGCAGGTAAATACAATGCGATAACGATAAATCCAACATATACATGCATGTCAACCAAGTGCAGCAATCATAGCTCATAAAAATGCAACAATCACAGAAATATGCATAAACGAAATACGTATGTACATGATGCAATGACATGTGTCACCCCTGACGCCAGTCAAGCCGTCAACACATCCCATCTGTGTGACCGAGTGGGTAGGGCTGTGACAACTGTACGCACTCCAACAACAAATACCACATAAGACGTGGGTGAGTGGACAGGATGTTGGGGAGCCTACACTCCAAACCCCAGTACATCGGGGGAGCTACTACAGCTACAATATCCCTCGAAAAACAACGGTGAGGGTGAGCCACCAACGACTCTAATATCCCTCTAAAACAACGGTGAGGGTGTCACTGTTTGGCATAACAGGACAGATGCTCGCACTCTAATAACTACCGCGACAACAAGTGGTTGAGCGAATCGAGCAACAATATGACTAACGACGACTTAACCAAATGTAAGCCAACAGTCGTTAGTATACAACGTACAAGTATGGTGCATGCTATACGACGCACGAACAACCGGAGAAATAACGATGCAATAAAATCTGATGAGTATATAATGCATCAATACATCCAACCGAAAATCGAAAACCAACGATTATGCACCTACATTACTAGGTAGGGAATTTCTAATGCCAAATAAACCTATCTGTGTTTAATGGACTTCTAAGTACTCGCGTACAAGCGGCACTTTACAGAGCAGAAAACTTGGGGATTGTACGGAAACGAATTTTGAATACTCGAAGATCAACGAAGAATAAGTCTCAACGGCGATGTTTAAATAACGACAAAGAACAAGGCCAAACAACCTATCAGACATAATATAGCCATGCTTTTAAGGTAAATAAAACTACTCGAGTACAAAGGAGAAATACCTGCCTTATAATTGTAGAACGTATACGAACAGAACCTCCCGCGATCGACAACGTGAGTCCAAAGTCAAGGTCCTGTACCAAGGATATAGTTTAGCTATTTATACAATTAATTAATTAGCTAAACTATATATATATATATAATTATGATAAATCCTAATTACAATATCTATTTAATCAAATCGTAAATAAAAATTAGTTCCCTGTTAGCCCAATTGTCACAATTATTAGGTTAATTTCCCAAACTAACTCTCATCTCCCAAGCTACAAACAAGTTGAACACTAAACACATTTCTAATCCTTAAGTTGATACAACACTTTACCACTGAAAGTTAAATCCAAAACAAGACAAACCCCATGCCCTAGCTCACGACAACAGGAGGGAAACACAAGATCAAAATCATAAATCTTGTTTCCCTAATGAGGCTCCTGACACACAAGAGATTAAAAGAACAACACTACATCACAAATTCGATACATAAATCAGATCCTGCACATTCTACATCAACTCCAATATGAGCACGCTCTACTTCATCAACTCCAATCTGAGCAATAACACCCTCTGACAACTTTTACAAACCAAAATCCATCTCCAATGAAACTATAATTGTACAGATCAAAGTATACCTTCCGATCACAATAATCCCAACACAAATTGTCATCCAAACTCAAACCATAATAATCACACTTACCTGATTTCGGTATTGACGCGAGCACAGGGAACCAAAGAGGAAAATGGCGCTTGGCTAGGGCTCCAACGTCAACAGTTGACGAAACTAGGGAGTCGCGAGGGAAGAGTGGCCTCAGCTTCTGTCGTGGGAGGAGGATTGCTGACCCTAATCCGAGGAAGAAAACCCGAAGGCGCGACTAAGTGGTCGCCGGTGCTCTGCTCGTGCGCGCCGGAGAAGAAAAAGGAGAAGGGAAGGAGAAATCGGAGGGCGGCGGCGCTCGCTCGCTGGGAACCGTTGTGGCGGCGTCGGCGAGTGCGTCTGCGGCGTCGGGCGAAAATCGAAGGAAATCGGCGCAGAGGAGAAGGGTTCGGGATGAGAAACTGACACGGGAGAGGGCTTTAGGGTATTTTTTATATTTGTTTTGGCATTTTTGCAAAAAGACCCTCCAGGTTTGGTAAATTATAACTAAGCCCCTTTAAAATTTTGGTTTTCAACATAGAGAGCGTAACCCCCTTACCGGGGGAGGGTTGAACTACCTTTTATACCGATGGTGATAGCCTGGATCGGCGCCATGTCTCCCGCACTTGAGCCACGTCCCCCCCCCCTTCGATGATTACGAGATATCCTTTGAAACGGTCCGCGTTATGCGCCGTTATCCCGTTGCACCATTTAACACGCAGACCTCTTCTAACGGGGATGCTTTAGCCGTACCGAAAAAAGGGGGGTCAGTGCCTGAGGTCGGTTATAACAGGGACTCCACCCCCCGAGGGGAGCTCGGGGTCTTCAGGTGCCTCAATTCCCGATGTGCTCTCGGGTTTTACCCTCCCGGGGTGCTCCCGAGGGGGATCTTCCAGCCGGCATTCCCGGGCGAGTCGCCCGGCCCGGGAAGGGGGGTTATCTCGACCCGACTTATTGCATCTCGCAGCTTCTTCCTACTTCGTCCCGGCCACGACTTATTCAACCCTATCACAAATAGCATTAAAAAAAACTCCATTCCAAAACAAAATAATTGCAACGAAACATAGATAAACAAGAATTGCAAAAACCCAAGGCCAACAATCCAATTTAACCACTCACTCGCAATAATGCATCTCAATAAACTGCAAGATTATATATATATATATAGAGTACAATATGGTTTAATTAAGAGTATTTGAAATCTTAAATTAATTGAATCAGATCCTCTTAAATTTTTAAATCTTGACCACGGCAATTTGGTACCATGGCATGATGTTGGAAGGCAAATAAAATTGTATAGATAGCATAAATGTCCAGTCACAGAGTAGACTATGCTGACGCTAAATTCGTCCATTTGACAGTACTAGTTACTACTGAAAACGATCTTCACTTTTCTTTGCCCAAGTTTTTGATTCACTTACAAATAGCTTTATCCACATGCCTTCAAAACTCATTTTCTTTAGGACTCTAGTGACCTTGCTACCATGTTATGTAGCTCCTTCCAACATACCACAGAGGTAGCCAGTACCACACTGTGACATAGCTAACAACTTCTGTACTGCATACTTGATAAACACTGAATACAAGTAGTTTGGAAAGAAGACATTTGTTTCTATAGGCCACTCATTCAAGAGGGTTCTAAAACCAAAGATCCAAATAAACCTAGAGAAGCACAACCCTACAATACTTCCTTTCCAAAAGAAGTAATGGTAATACAACATTTGTGAATGGATTTTTAGATACAAAGTGAGACCTTGTCTGAGAGCACAAGTCACTCCAAGAATAAATTGGATCGAGAAAAGTACAACAGGAGTATGACATCTATTAACTCGATCTATTAGGCAGAACAATAAATTAAAATACTCACCAAAAATCAGCCAAAATCTAGAGCAACAAACATTCACTAGAGCTCAAATGCTTGTGTTCAGATGATATGTAATCTAAGCCTGCATAAACATCTTATCTAAAGGTATTCGAAATATGATTTTTAGAATTTAGACTCTTACATGAAATCATCAATTATACATTATAGTTGTTTTCTTTAGTTAAGGTTGATACCTTTTAGATATAGTATTTGCATTAAAACAATTGTTGGACATTATAACTAGTATTGTTTATGCTATCCTTTTCTTCATCCTATATTTATCAAGTATGAAGTGCCAATAGCAAACTGCATTGTCAGTGCAACAATTAGAACACCGTCCCTATGTCTAGCCTCAATAACACTAGCAGTCACATAATTAGTTAGATAAGATAAATTCTTTGAGACTTATGCTAATGGAGATACACAATAAATCCAAATAACAGCTGTTTTAAATTCTAAACACCAAATATCTTGTTCAAACTTAAAACATATAGGTCAGAACATACTAAAATACAATTCATGAAATAGTTTAATTGACATCAGTAATACAAAGTCAGTTCATTGAAGTCCACATAACATATTCAGCCATGTAGGACATTTTATTGCCATCTCAGGTAGGACATTTTATAGTGAAAATTTTGAACTTTAAAATTTACGACATAATGTGTGTCCAACAAAATAAAAAATAGCCAATATTGAAGGATTTGTCAATTACACTTTTACCCACAATGCAACTCAAAATTAGGTTGAACAATAACAATATTTGACCACATAGATAAAATATTGTTACATCCCTTTTCAAGAAAATATAAAACTTATAATAAAGGAATAAACATTTTAGCGATTTCAGATGACAATTGAAATAGTGTTTCATTACCTTTGACCATCAGATGACAATTGAAAACTTAAAATCCAAGAACACATACAATCTGCTCATGTCATGTTGGTCTCGATCTTGTCTGAATCTATTAGAACGACCATAGTAAGAACTTCAATCTCTGTTATCATGTAAGTAAGCTTGTAGGGTTTAGGTGCAAAGGGTTGTATTCATATGCAAGGAGATGGATGACTAGTTGAAGTGCACTTATTGTTGAAGAAAGGTTTATATTTAATCATACATCCTCCGTGCAATAGCAATGTTTTAGGAATGACTATATGCATTTCCTAAGATGCACTTCCCCTGTTTGGGCATCAGAAAATCATTGCCCCTTCTTTCGATTGTATTATGTTAAGAGAATCTAAAAATTTCTTCTTAGCTATTAGAGATTCAAATCGTACTTGCTATTGCATCACATACAAAGAACTGAAACATAAAAAACATGATGCATTTTTGCTTTCATGATAGTGCATTTGGTTGGTAGAGTAGATTTGATAAGAAATATAATAACTATTCTCAACAAATGGTCACGGGTTCGAGTCCTGGAAACAACCTCTTATAAAGTAGGATAGGACTGCGTACAATAGACCCTTTCCTGGGTCCCCGCATGGCAGGAGCTTCATGCACCACGTTCCCTTTATTCTAACCAAATGGAATGGATATTTATTCCTTTGTAAAGGAGTTTGTGTAGAACAGAAATGGAATTCCATTTCTTTGAACTTTAAACTATACCGAGAGGCGATACTGATCCGTGAACTAAGAAATGGCATGCCATTGTTTCTATTGTCATTGAAATAGTTTGTTGACTCTATTCTGTCTGAGCTTTTTGGATTCTTGTATGCTGTTGTAGCTTGTAATATCTTCCTTTTGGCTTGCAGAGAAATGATCCAGCACAGACCATACGATCATAAAGTCGATGTTTATAGCTTTGGCATTGTATTATGGGAGCTCATAACCGGTATGCTCCCTTTCCATAACATGACGGCAGTACAAGCTGCATTCGCCGTTGTGAACAAGGGTGTTCGTCCAGTCGTACCCCATGATTGCCTTCCCGCTCTCGGGGCAATAATGGCACGCTGCTGGGATGCAAACCCTGACATGCGCCGCTCCTTCACCGAGGTAGCGGAGATGCTGGAGGCTGTGGAGACAGAGATAGTGAACATTGTCCGGAAGGAGCGCTTCAGGTGTTGCACATCGGAGCCGATGACGACGGACTGAGTTTTGAAACAGGATGATGAAAAGTGCCTATGTACTTGTGTTGTCACTGGGACTTCTGGTTGAAGCAAGAGATGTTTTGGTATTTTCAGATAAAAATCTGGTTTGCTATTTGCACTTTTGTCATGTTAAAAGTATCACATATTCATTCACATATCCTTTTACAAATTCAATTGATTAGTTTTAATGTGTTTATGCTTGTGCCAAATTTTGTTTTATCACACTTAAACAAAGTGATCATGCTAATTCCAACACTATATGTCTATAATAAAACAAACCTTATGATATGATAATTGAGCATGAATACACATAAATTTTCCAACATTCATTTGATAAAAAGTGACAATTAGCAAACAAATGTTGTATCACGTCTTGGGGTCGATGCTTGCTAAAAAATGGATAACATTTCCTCTATACGGACAATATAATTCTAGATACAATAACTACGCAGTTATATAATACAACTCACACGGATAGAAATGAAATAAAACATAATCACAAAGTTTAATATATCAGTCCACATAGCTAGAATCAATAATTATGCAATTCATACAACACACACGGTTGGAATTAATACAAAGCCGAAAATGGAATAACCAAAGGAAAATAAAAAAGAACTTCCTGCGAGCTAGCTCGGCTTGACACAACAACCACAAACCAAAATCAAAAGTCATACGGTTAAAATGCATGTCCAAGATATATATGAAGAAATATATGAAAAACATGCTGTGATGTGACGTGGGACTTGTAAGTATTCCGAGTGAGTTTTGATATGGTCAACCGAGTCAAGTTAGGTTATGATGTGTTTGATTCATGTGTCTAAGTGTATAGGAGATTAGGAGAGCAGGAAGTCAAGCGGAAGACAACGGTCGAGAAGGATGGCACGGGAAGGGAGTCGATGGGCTTGGTGCATTCGAGAGATGCGGAGGTATGTGGAAGACTACGCCGGTGGAGCGAGAAGGACGCATGCGACGTCCGAGGGACAAGAAGCTGGAGGGAAGCACGCTCGAGGAGAAGGTCCGAAAAGGGTCGGGTGAGCCCAACTTTGAAAGGCCTGAGATCACCCAAGAAGACCTGATAGAAGACTGGTCAACTCAGGCGCCTGAGTTGAACTCGGGAGGTCGAGCATGGGGGCGCTTGGTTCAACAGGGACGCCTGTGTTCCCAGGCACCCGAGAGCGACTCGGGTGCCCGTGATACCAAACTTCATCTATAATTAGCTGTTCACGGCCGTTGCGATGAGGAAAACCCTGGAGCAACGTGTCAAGAGCTCCTATGCACTCGGGCGCTCATGTAGGGCCATGTCAGCAACCGAATAAACTTCACTGGGGTTATAAATAGACCCAGAGCTCAGTTACTTTCAATTATTAGAATTGTACACGAATTATATTCTTGTTTTCCTCTATTCTCTGATTCTAAGCCTATAAAGAGGCTTCTTCACCCATAAGGAGATCATCTGGAGATTGTGATGTTTCATTGTCTTGGATTAGCAACCACGCTAATTGCAACAAAGTAATTTTGTTGTGCCTCTGTCTTTTTGGTTATTTCGTTTCCATGTTATTATTTTGTCTTATAAATTAACTTCTATCTTGTTAAGGAAAATAAAAGATCATTTTTATTTTTCAAGAGCAATTCACCCCTCTTGCAGACCGCACAATCTCCGACAGGATTGACAGTTAGGATACTCCAAGCAACTCCATGACATCTACATGTTACATGGAGAAAATAAAGATAGACAAAGTGGTGGTGAGTCTAGGTGACTCAGCGAATAATAGAAATAGACAATGCATGGTCAAAACAGTGTAAGGAGATCAACCATATATAGTCTCATAGGTAGTAACAAAATATGTACACAACAGTAACTACATAATAAATGTACATACCAGAACCAATCTAACACGTATGATACAGAGATCAGTAAAACATAAGATTGCAATAGATAAGCTCAAAACTATATGAACAACAACAAATGCATAACAAGCATGTTGCATGAACCTGTATGTGCATGTCAGCCATATGCATTAAAACAAGGCTTAATCAAATGCAGCAAATACAACGATTTATCATATGCACATGATATAATGACATGTGTCACTCTTAAACCCAGTTAAGCTACCATCACATCACATCTATGTGTCCAAGTGGATACGTTTGGACTACTATACGCACTCCAGCTACACTAATTTGAGTGATCGAGTGGATAGGATGTTGGGAAGTAAAACCACTCCAGAACCCCGTAAAATCATGGGGGAGTAAAACCACTTTATATAAATCCTAATAAAACCAAAGGGGTATTCACTATCTGCACACAACTCCAGTTACCATTACTCCTTAGTGGCCAAGTGGGAATTTGAGGAACAACTGCTCATAGTATAACACCACTACATGAGTGGCCGAGTGGGCAGGAAAATATGACGGACAACGGGCTCAGACTACAAGGGAGTCAATGGTCACCAGTATGCATACAATGTAAGGATGATGCATGACACTAATGCACATATCTTAAACCAAATCATCATCCATGCAAACAATACAATATGTACAAGATACAATAGGTAACATAATTTATCAGTCATGCCAAACAGGTAGATAGAAAGGGCACAATCAGGTATCATGATCAATCATATATAGAAAGGGTCAATCAGGTATCATGATCTAACATAATGCAAGATGCTAGTACCCATGACTCAACACCATCATTATCAATAGGAATAGAATGGTAAACATGTCACCAGAATCATGATGCATCAATCATATATATCAAAAGGTATGAATAAAACCTAACAAGTATCCACCAACCATCACGTACTATAAGTGATAACACTAATAGTCAACACCACAGGTATATACCCTACAAAATATAGATAGACAAGATGATAACTCTATACTATACCATACCCGTATATATACTACAACACATGCATAACTCACATGACAACTGTTATTGTACATACCTTGCACGTGTGCACATTATATAGTATAAATAGCCAAAGCTAAGATTGTATGAATATAACATATCATCTCTAAGATCAAACACACAAGTATTAAGTATAGGATAAACATATGAGTAGAGTCAAGGTAAAGCAACCTAATCTGTAATAAAAGAATCCATGCACTAAGGTAAATAAACTACAGAGGTCAAGAAAAAAATATCCACCTTATTTATAGATCTTATAAAAATAGATTCCATGTCTCGTTGCTCATATCAAATCAGGATCTTGCATTAACATGCATTATTTAGCTAATTTTATATACAATCAATAGCTAATCAAATTCTAGAACCAATTAGGATAAACCCCTAATTGCTTGATCATTAATCAACCCTCAAATAATAGTTTAGGTCTTGCTAATCTGGTTCATTACTTAAATTAGAGTTAAGACAATTATAGCCCTAATTTAATCCATCCTCTACCTTAGATTGGGTTTAACTCTCAATTAGCCCTAATCATAGAATCAACCCTAATTACCCTTCTTCAAAAACCCAAATAGATCTAACCCAATTAATCCTAATCATACATAACCAAGATCGATTAGGGTTTACAACTCATGTTAGATTTGATACCATCACTATTTCATCAGATTTATAATCTTAGCAATACCAATCCAACCTGGAGATGAGACAGCTTCTCAGCTCATGACGAAATCGCCAGAGAACCCTCCTTGAAATAGCATATAACAAGGAATCATCAATCCGTGACCAGGATTATCGACAAAATAAGGTAAATATTCCACCTAACGAAACTAGATCAGTATAAACAAAATCTCATGGATTAATCCACCTAAAATTCCTAACTTACCGAACCACTCCTTGGAGTGAGATCATGCATGATCTCTTGCTCAGCTCTGACGACGTCAGAAGGAAAGGTCTGTCGCAGATGATCGTTTCCTCCGAAGATTCAAACTCCAATCTCTAGATCTACCCTCAATGAACCAAGACCGATCGTCCGGTAGTGAAACCATGCCACTTATAGAAAACAAAACATCGATCAACAAGAAATTCACTGAGCCAGATGCAATAAGGAGATTGGGAATGTAAAAAATGACGTTCCCAATGATCATCGGCTAGCGAGGATTCCACGAGCTGTACAAGGTGCCTTCGCGAGGCTCATTGTACATCCAATCCACCCGGTGTCGGTGCTTGAGAGGGGAATGGTGGCGGTGTGGGTAGGGGAGAATGGTGTTCAACGCCGACCATATGGTGCGAGAAAAGGGAATCGGGAGAGGAAAAAAAACGAGTCAACATGTGGCAATCAGGTGATTCGAGAAGAAGAGATTGGCTCTAACGAAGAAGGGTGGCGATCATCGCTAGCGAGGAGAAGGTTTCTTTAACAAAGACACACACACATGAATTAATAAATAATAAATAATATATTGAATTAAAAAGAGGCTAAAATGCACTTGGTTTATATCCCTCGGAATGCTAGTCCAAGAACTATGCAAGCTCACTATACATCTCCACCTTCGAGAAAAGCATAGAGGCAGAGTAGTCTTTTATAGAAGTTGAAAGCATGAAAAGAGACAAGTACACAGAAACGAGAGTACAGAGTGTGTTTTTTAAAGGTAGAGGACAAGAGCTCTATTTATAATTTCTAGGTCTGGGTAGACCGGCTAGAGGGGATGAATAGTCTTGCAAATTGAGTTAGCCAAATCTCTTGCTTTTGCTTAGTAAGGACAAACAAATTAATTAAATAATTAAAATAAACATAAACAACAAAAGAAACTAAGAGACACAGTATTTGCTTGGTTGCAACCGGGAGGTTATTAATTCAAGACAGTTGAAAGCTCACTCAAAGATCTCCTTCATGTAGGCGGAGTAGCCTTTTACAAACTTTGAAAAGCTCAGAAAGAATACGGAAGATGAATTACAATTGTTATACTTTACTCCTAGCGCATAGGGTCCTTCAGACTTTGTAAGTTCTTTCCAAAATTCCTCATTATTGAAAGAACTATCAAACCTATGAATACAATCATTAGGTAAATTAAAACAATTATTGAAATTGATTAGAGGCCACTCACAATCATGATACATCAAGTGAAAACTAATTTTCCCTGCATCATTGTTAGAATTAAAATAGGTCTCTATCGAACTAAGGAATTCTAGGGTTATTCTTGGATAGGTTGGATAATTGAGACTCATAAATTCAGTCAAACCTATATTATCAATAATCCAGTTAATGTCTTCCTTAATTCCTAAGATTTTCATAGTATAGTGATCAAGGCAACGAGAACAAACTAATTTATGTGAAAGAAGAGTATCAAATCTAGACTTTTGATCATCATTATGGAGAATAATATCATAAGGACTATCGCTACCCTCGTCGCGTTCGCGCCATTTCCCTTTTGTTGCTACCTTCCCCTTATTGGTTGCTTTTCCTTTTCCTTTATCGGGATTGTCGCCTTCTCCGCTGGATCCACCACTCCTTCTAAGTCTCTTCAATATGTTGAACATGATCACAAGTCAAGGGGGAAAATGAGAGTTTATAAAGGAGGGAAGAGGTGGTGATTAGTTTATTTAGGGGAAGAAAGCAAAAAGAAGGGCTTCTTGATTGAATATTTTAGAGGGGGAAGATCTTGTAAGGAAAAGAAGGATCTTGGAGAAAGAAAGAAGATCTTGAAGAGGAGGCTTGAAGAATTTTGAAAGAAGGAGAACTTCTTGGAGAGGATTAAGAGGTTGTGGAAGAAGAAGAGGTTGAGGATCTTGGCATTAGAGAGAGGATCTTGCTCTTTGAGGAGTAGATCTGGCAAGAGGAAAGAGAAGGGGGTGAGATTTGGGAAGAGATATAGCAAAAGGAGGACTTGAAGAAAGGGGGCTGCTGGAAGAACACGACCATGTTTAGGGTATTAATACCCTAAATAAAATGCCACATGACTGTGGCGTGGATTGTGCTAAGTAGGTGACATGACTGTGTGAAATGACACGATTGTGCCATGTATTCTCTGCAAGCTTGACATAGCCGTGTCGAAAAATACAATTGTGCTTTGCTGTCTTTTAAGGTAACATGACTGTTGTTTTGTGTTTTCATTTTTTTTTTCAAACATGACAGTGTGAAATGAAACACGTCCCTCCAAAAATTGCCACATCCAATCCCAAATGGCATAGCCTAGCCGTGGTTTCTTCTGAAATGGAGGCACAATTGTGTCAGGATCACAAGATCGTGCCATGTACTTCTGCTGCACCTGCTGAAATTTGGCATGACAGTGCTTGATAGGCATAACCCTACCTTGTCTTCTATTGCATCAAGGGCAAGATAGTGTCTGATAGACACGGTCGTGTCTGGTAGACATGGTCGTGCCATGGGGTTTGCTACCCATGTCTCAGCTTGGCACAACCATGCTCCTTAAGCACGACTTTCATTCATTTCTTCTTCCCAAAAACCTCCACTCCCATGGAATAAACCACGACCAGCTTGTATAGGTTGAAAATCTTGAAAACACAAGAAAATTCAAATAAGACTCAAAATAAAGAAGCTAAAAGAATAAGAAAATAAACGCTTAGGTTGCCTCCCAAAAAGCGTTCATTTAGGGTCATAAGCTTGACCCTGATTCAACTTAACTAGGAGCTTTTGCCTTGAAGAGTTGGTATTCCCGTCCAATGTGGTAACTTCGCATAAAAGTGCAAGTTTTAAATCAAGATTATTTGCAAGATAAGAAAATACAAAATTTAAAAGAAAGAAAGAAAATGCAAAAATAAGTGAGAATGAGAGAGAGAGAGAGAGGTCCACTGAGAAGGGGGCGTTTGGTTTGCTCCATTTTCTATTTTCATTTTCTAGAAAATCGTATTTTCTTATTTTCTTAAAAATGACTTTCTTTCATTCTCTAGTTTTTTGGAAAACGCTATATCTTTTTCTGGAAAACAAGCTGGAAAATGCAAACCAAACACGTTTTTCAGAAAACTGCATTTTCTATAGAAAATGAAAATGGAAAACAAGCAAATCAAACACCCCCTAAGTGAGTTGATGAATTAGTTTGGGAAAAATTCTAGGGTTTTAGTTTCATCGTAATGCTAGTTAATATACTATGAATTGTTCATTTCATATCCTCTATGTTCATGATCTTGTAGGGATTCTAACTAAATATTAATATAACTTTGCGACTATTGCATCAAAGTGTTCACCCTGTCGAGGTTCAATGTTATTAAGTAGAAGAGGTAATATAGAAAGTTCGATTAAAGGGATACCCGTTGTCACGTAAGGACCCTCCGATCATATAGTCTAAATTATACAGGTCACTTCCTAACATAGAATTGTGAAAAATTTATTAGGCTCTAATTAGATAATCCCTTGTGGGGAATTGACCTCCATTTTCAAAGGGATATTTTAGAAAGTTCAGTTAAAGAGATACCCTCGGTTACGAAGAGCTCTCCAATCATACAATCTAAAATATCTCCCCTACCTGGTGACCAAAATTCTACATCTATTCAATCAAACACACAATTAATTAACCATTCTTCACACGCACATTTAATCAAATAATAACAAGGCATAAGCATGCCATTGAAATAGAAAATTGGCAAATCCATAGTGTTTATATCAATTTCACATCATAATTACTCTCTACATCCTAGAACTCAGAGATATACTCTATAACAAAGGAAATAAAACCCAAAGACATCAAAGAAAACAAGGCACAACTCAAATCTAGAAGAAGAGAGGAGAAAGCTTAGTCGGGTGAACTTCAGTAATGGAGTTAAGATCAAATCACATACATATAAAATGCACACTCAAATAATAATTTTTTTATCAAATAAATAATATAATATCGAAGGTGATTGCTTAAGGACACCTCTTAAACATTACTGATTATAATCAAATCATAATTTCTCATATGCTATGCATTGTATTTTAAATTTTATTAATTGAGTTTAAGATCAAATCATATATATATATATATATATATATATAAATTAATGTACACTCAAATAATAAATTTTATTTATCAAATAAATAATATAATATCTAAAATGATTGACTTAAAACACCTCTCAAATATTACTAATTGTAATCCAATCACAATTTATCTATGCTATGCATGCACATTATAAAGTGCATTAATTGAGTTTAAGATCAAATCAAATACATATACACTAAAATAGTAAATTTTATTTATCAAATAAATAATATAATATCTGTGACATTAAATTCTGATTTAAATTCTATGGTTTGACTCGTACATTCTGATTACATATTTAGACATTTAGCTTCTTGACAGCACCCCTTGACCTCTTATATTATTTTGCAGGCATAGTGTTAGATATGACAAATAAAAAAAATGTGGGGACTTGGAAACCAATCGATAAAGAGAATGCATTTGAGAATTATCTGAAACCAACATTTGGGCTTCATATGGTTAGCTAGGTTTGAGGTCGGGTTGGGTTAGCCACCTTTGGGAAGCGGAAAGGGTGGTAGAGGGGAAGATCCAACTGTTAAAGGGTGGATTTGACAATAATCAAAGATAGGGGTGGATTTGCAAATAGACCCTAACTCAAAACTTCCTCGCTTCTCGTTGAAATCACCCGACGCCAAACACCCAAAACCGCCGCCGACCAATCTTCTCCTTCTCCTCTTCTTTTCTCCACACGAAACCGATCCGCTTTTCTCCCAATCATAGACGATGGGCGGCCTTCTTTGCCTCTCTCATCCTCCGACCATCACAGGCGCCCGGCAACCTTGCGCAGGCCGATCGTTGAGGAGGCGCCGCCGCACACCACCGTGGATTCATCGCCGGCAGGACAGGGGTAGGGTGCGTCTTCGTGATCTTATTGCCCGATGTATTCCTTGTTTTGGGTTGCGATCATGATCACAAGATCTGACTCAGAGCTACCCCTTTTGCTGCGATTCCGCCAGTGTTTGACAGGGTTGGATCTAGGGTTGGCGAAGGCACATTGGAGAAGGGTATCTTCACCTTGTTCCCACGAATTGTTTCTTGAGTTCGCTGGATCTGTGTTGGGTTGACTTTGCCGGCGCCAGTTAAGCTAAGATCCTATTCTTTTGGTGCTTGATCTTGGAGGTTGATTTGAAATAGTATTGATGAAGGGGTGTAGTTTTATCACTGTAATGGAATAGGCTTCCTTTGTTTTGAATCGGATTTATGTTTTGATAGCAATTTGGTTTCGAATTGTGTTGTTGTGGATTAGGTTTTGATAGCAGGTGATTGAGTGTGTGTTGGATTGGAATTGTAGCTTGGGTTGTAATTGGGTATTGTGAAATTGTAATGCTATTGCCGTGAGTGTTTGAATTGTGACTGTATCATGTGTAAGTAGTTTGGAGTTTCAGGTAGTGAAATCGGGTAGTAGAACTTAATAGAAGTTTTGGTTGGATAAGGTTAGTGATGGTAACCATTTGTTTGATACTGTAGGAGCTGATTCTATAATTGTAAATACCTAAGTTGATTGGGTGTAACATAGTTAAGGTTAAGTTGGAGTAGAATCTAATCTCAATGTATGGGATTAATTGGGAGCTAATCATTAATTAAGTTTAATTAGGGATCGTATCATTAGGATGACCTAAATTAAGCTCGAAACTTAATTTAGCTAGTTGTTTATAAGTAGCTAAGTTATATATTTTGATACAAGACATTGATTTCTAACAGATATTAGGACGTTGGGGATTCTCTTCTGACTACGAACTTTATATTTGAGATGACTACTTCTTACTTATTTCTATAGATTATTGATCTTAGATGCATGACTATTATTATCTGTTGTAGGTTGTATTATCTTAACTCTATTCTTATTTTATTTCACTGCTTAATACTTACATGCTTGATCTTTGAGATGATCTATTTAATGTCTATGCAGTCTCACGTTGATATTCTTGCTCTGTAGAGTACACACGTGTATGGTGTGTACATAGGAGTGGTCATTATGTTGTACATAGTATATAGTAGATACCTGGGCGTTCCTTGTTAACCTGGTTCATGGCTGACAGATCATGGTTGGTTGGACTTGTGCATATCATACGATTGCATGGATGATAATCTAGTTTAAATGTACTTGTTGTACTTTGTGTATTTCCTACGGTTATATTGATATTGATATGGTTTGTGTCACGCCCCGAGACCATTGGAGCCGCTGATCCAATATAAAATCGGACAGCATCTCCCCTGTCCGGCGGACAATTTACACATACACACAACACACGCAGTTTATAATTAGGCCTTAGGCCTCAAAACAGATATATAATATATGGAAAATGATAACAACGCAATATGAAACACCGTAATACTCACCTGAGTTGTCCCCAGGGCAGTCGCGTAGCAAAACCACATCACAAAAGTCCAACAGAGGATTCAAAAATACAATACCGCACGAATAAATCCAATACAAGCCCACGGTAACAAAACGAAATACAAAACATATACAATGCTATCAAAAGAAAACAAAACCAGCGGAAGCTCCCATCCAAATGGAGTCGTGGGGACCGGGACTGGCAACTGGACTCCTCCGGCGAGTTATCAACCTGAAAACAAAAATATTACGAAGGGGGGTGAGTCCAAGTGGACTCGCGGGTATATAGATAGATATGCATGACTCAACAGAAATAGCTGAAATAGCTAAACAGAAACAACAGGATACAGTCTCAACAGGAATATCTGAATATGCATAACTGAAAATAACAACTGACTGTACATACCAGAAATCAGTCTATCCATACCATAAAAGACTCGTACCGACACGAGCTAGTGCAGGGTCATCAAACCATACATAAGTATATCTTGTACATGCTTGTCAAACAAGTGCAGCAAATAAATGTAGCAATCACAATCAAAATGCACAATGCATCATATGCACATGATGCAATGTCATGGTCACCCCTGACGCCAATCAAGCCACCGAGACAGGCGATACTGTGTCGGCCGAGTGGGTAGAGCTGTGACACTGTACGCACCCTGATATCACTGCTCCTGAGTGACCGAGTGGACAGGATGCTCGCAGGGGACCACCCCCTACCCCATGTATATATGAGGGGGCGTCGCTCTCATCTCCTCTGGTCTATGGGAAGAGAAGGAATCCCTGGCTGCTACCACGCACCAGAACCACCCTCCAAATAGTGACCGTGCGGAGCAATACAGGGCAAATGCACACACCCAACGGTATTCACTAACCCATGAGTGGTCGTGTGTGCATATCATGTACCGGAAGACGATAGGCTCAACCACAAGGGAGTCGCTGATCGCCGGCATGCAACAGTGCAGGTATGGTGCATGACTCAAACACATGCAACCCCTACCAGGTCATCATACATAACTCAACATAACATGAACAGGTCAATCACAGGTATAATAACCTAACCATCATGCATCTAAGCGCACATGCAAGTAATAACAGAATCAACCAATGCAGATATCAGGTGACATGCCACAATAACCCAATCAGTCCATATCTAGATACACGTGCAAGTATGACCAGAATCAACCAATGCAAATATCAGGTGACATGCCACAATAACCCAATCAGTCCATATCTAGACACACGTGCAAGTATGACCAGAATCAACCAATGCAAATATCAAGTGACCTACCACAATAACCCAATCAGTCCATATCTAGACACACGTGCAAGTATGACTAGAATCAACCAATGCAACCGTACAATGGTATGTTAATCCCTATCCACAAACTCATGCTCATACCAATGCTATACAGAATCAGATAGCAAATAACGAGACTGTATAGAAAGAAATTTAGATCATATCCAAGGTCAAGCATAAGTATCAAGCAAGATAACAAAACGATAGCAGATAAAGGTCAATATCAGCCTACTGCATCAATAACAAATAGCCATGCATAAAGATAACGTGGATCTAAAGAAGACAAGCAAGAAGTACCCGCCTCCAAGAGTGAAGTCCGTATCAAGCCGAAAGAACCACCCGTCAATAATCCAATCAAGCTCCTGTATCAAGGATGTATTTAATTAGCTATTACATAGATATGATAACTAACTAATTAATCTCCAAACCAATCTAGGGTTAACCTAATTGTTCCATTTTATGATTAACCCCGAGCTTAACCCAAGTCATCACCTCTCCACCACAGTGGAATAAAATCCTTAGAAACCATTAACCAAATCATGATCATGCTAGAATAGGTATCCAAAATTTAAAAGTATACATGACAAACTCCATTTAGGTTTAACATCACAATCCATAATCAAGCTGACCCTTAATTCCACATCACAAGAGCTCTTAACATCTCAAGAATAGAGCACACCACTGATCGATCTCAAACACCCTCCACAGACCAATCATCTTTCAAAATCAGCACTACCCACAAAAACCCAAAGAAGCAAATGAAACGCAACAAACAATTCCAAGAAAGAATAGGTTCCAATAGCACAGTAATTTCATACTACAGATCTGCCTCAAGAATTCAACACCTACACTTCAATCCTACTAACAGATGTAATCCCAAAACCTCAGCACCATTACAGATTGTGATCAAACCACAATAAACCTATTAATCAATTAGATTGCATGAAGAAAACTAGTTAACTAAGGAAATTCATTACCCATTGGTTTCCCCCAACCATGATCACAGCGGCGATTGTTGGATACGAGATGGCTAGAGAGAGGGGGGGTGAATATAGCCAATCACTTTTTCTTTGAAACTTAACAAGTTTCCTGCACTCAACTTATCAGTAGCACAGCGGAAGAAACAAAGGTAAACAAAACAGTGCAGTAAACGAAAGCAGAGATGATGGCAAGCAAAGACAACTACCAAGATCGCTAACAAGAGGGTTTACAAGGTTCGGGGATAACTTGCCCCTACTCTTTGGCGTGCCCTTAAGGTGGGCGATCCCTTGATCGTCGGCAGATCAAGCCCTGATTTTCACCGGATATAACGCAACCTCCTTCTCGGTGAAGAAACCTCTCCACAACGTTTCAAACAAGGATATAGAGTTAAGCTTAATGAAACACAGAGAAAACTCTTACTCAGCACCTAGCAAGGACAAGAAGACAGCGAGCTTATCCTGAGCTCCACCCAGCGACGATCTCACGCAAGGACTCCCTCCTTCGTGTCTTCTCACTGTTGGACTCCAAACTCCTTGTTCTTTCCTCCCAGCACTCGTGCAAGAGTTGGTTGCTTCTCAGACTTCAAAGACTTGCTCAAGAATCAACAGCACAAGCACACAACAAGTCAAGTGTGGAGAACGCAGAAGATCGCAGCAAGCACTTCAGCAAAACAACAGCTTATCCCGCAACTCTATATTTTTTTTTTTGGCCGAAGTCTTCTACTGCTTTTGTTTCTCCACCAAGCATCAAGTGACCTCATCTCCAGCAGCCTCCAGCTGCCTCACTGCCAACGCCAGCTACTACTGAACCCTTACTGAACTTCCTGAGATCCCTCAGCCAAGCTTCAGTCAGCGACTTCAGTCCTGCAGCTCCAGCCGTTGCAACCTGAGATGAGAAATGGACAAACCTGCTCCAAGGAAAGCCTCTATTGACTTCTCCTTGAGTGTTTGAATCCTCCCCTGTCACCTGCAGCTTAATCAGACTGTTAGAGCAATATATCACACAGTAAATCAAATATCAGAGGTAAGTGGCAGCGAATCGAATATGTTCAGACGCGATCAGAGCGTCTGACAGTGCAATTTGAATTAAAGTGATCGGTCACCGGACCGATCAGAGAGCCTCCTGATCGGTCACCAGACCGATCAGGCTGGTTCTAGACCGATCAGGCTCCGTCCTGATTGATCCCCAACGCTCAATCAGAAATCGCGATTTCTCTGAGATTCTCCCAGACCGATCACCAGACCGATCCCAGGTCGTGGATCGTTCACCGGACCGATCCACCCTTACATCGGGCGATTTCTGAGTTTCGCAGGCTAAGCCATCTGATCGGTCAACTGACCGATCAGGGTGTCACCTGATCGGTCATCAGTCCGATCAGGTCATCACACGACCGATCAGGAACCGTCCTGATCGATCTTAGTGAGGAGCCCTCAAAGCTAGATCGTTCACCAGAATGATCTGCACAGTGATCCTGATCGGTCACCAGACCGATCAGGTGCAGATCAGCAGGGGAACTCAACCTCACTGTTTGCTCCCTGATCGGTCACCCGACCGATCAGGAGCCAGGCAGTGGGTGAAACACGCACTCCCTGATCGGTCACCGGATCGATCAGGAGCAATACAGTAGGTTCCCAACCTCACTGTGTGCTCCCTGATCGGTCACCAGACCGATCAGTCATTGCTGGATCGGTCACCTAACCGATCCACGAAGGAGCAGCGTGCCAAATTCCCTGATTGGTCACCAGACCGATCCAGGGACTCAAACTTAGCCCTCCAAGCTAGGTTTCCATCCACCTTAGCCCTCCAAGCTAAGGATTTCTCCATCTAACTCTCCAAGTTGTGAATTTGCACCTAACCCTCCAAGTCAGGACTTTTCACCTAGCCCTCCAAGCTAGGACTTTTCACCTAGCCCTCCAAGCTAGGACTTTTCACCCAACCCTTCCGAGTTAGAACTTCATCCAACCTAGCCCTCCAAGCTAGGCACCTGACCCTCCAAGTCAGGACTTTTCACCTAATTCTCCAGGATGGGAATTTGCACCTAACCCTCCAAGTTAGGACTTTTCACCTAGCCTTCCAAGCTAGGACTTTTCACCCAACCCTTCCGAAATAGGACTTTTCCAACACCTAGCCCTCCAAGCTAGGATTTTTCACACCTAACCCTCCAGGTTAGGATTTTCCCAACACCTAGCCCTCCAGGCTAGGGTCCTCCATATCATGTCTAATCCTTGATCAGGACTTAATCATAATCATCAACCTAAACTAAAATCGTTGTCAACACCAAAACAACAATCAGGGCCAGACTGCATCAACAATCTCTCCCTTTTTGTTGTTTGACAACCTGATTTTAAGTTTAGGGATTCTCATCAAGTTTTCCAACATTTAGAATCATAGGGGAATCCAGATCCTCCCCCTACAACATGATCATTCTAAACTTAACCAATCCACACTCTCCCCCTTTGTCGAACACCGAAAAGGGGCAAGAGGGACTGTTAAGATTAAAACAAACTCCCCCTCAACCCTAGAGGTATCCCAAATCAACAAAGATGTGATAGGTTGTAGAATAACCATATGAATACATGTGAAAAGATAGAGCAAGATATAGCAATCACATGCATCATACGAACAGAAAGTAACAACTCACAAAGCATGTCATGACAGTCATATGTAGCAACTAGACATGGCATTATAAGCATGAACATGGCAATGTAGCAAACATGCAGATAAAACTCATATAATCAATCATGGCATCAACAATAGACATACTAATATTAGATAAGCATGTGAGATAAAGTTTAGACAAGTCAACGCATAAACATCAGAAAAGTAGCAAGAGCAAGATACGTGTGGCACAAGGCCACAATAGTCAAGTCGCAGGACATACAATCCACAAGTCATACAAATCATCCATACAGACCACAGAGAAAAAAAAGAGACATCCAGGCTCAGACAGCAGCGGGAGGGTCGTCATCGTCCACGAGATCATCCATCGTGGTATCAGTAGGAGCAAAGGACCCTGGTGCAGTACTCGAAGGAGGTGCACCTCCTGGAAATGTGTGGCTACGCCACTCATCATACCATGTCTGCTGGAGTGTACGGGTCCCTGAGACCTCGGTCTCGATCCTGGTCAGGCGGCAATCGAGGGAGCGAAAGCCCGACCGAAACTCCTCGCGATCTGTCGCCCCCAACTGAATAACCTCCTGTAGCGTCTGATCCAGCTCTGAGATCTGCCAGCACCGATCAGGCTCCGGCTCGTCGTCATACTCGGCGTCAGCAGGAGGAGCCTCGTGTGGTGCCTGAAAATGCAGTGCCCCTCCAGGAAGATCACCAAGTCCGTGTCCATCCTTCCACACCAAAACCCCATCGCGCTTACGAATGATAATACCAGACTTTGTAAAAGCCTGTCGACCCAAATGACAATCTTGCTTAACCATGGGCACGGTCCTGCCCTTGGTGACATCAACACCAACTGATATAAGCCAATCAGTGATGATATGACCAATAGGCATGTAAACCATGCGACGGCTAGGCTCACGGTAGGATAGGATAGACTGAAAAATGCTCTCCATGATGTCAAAGTCCATCCGGCGATGCATGCCGTAGAGCATAAGACAGTGGTAGGGTCGGATCTCGGCCAAAGGCTTTGAAGTAATGGGTAGAATGATGATCTTGAAAAGAACATAGTCAGCTGGAGCAAGTCGAAGGGCTGCAAAAGTAGGAAAAACTGGACCCAACTCATCAAGCCCGGCAGGGCGAGAATGACCAAAGAAGTGCTGATAGATAGAGTCAGGGGTAACATCTGCGAACGGTGCTAGCAGAGGATCAGGAAGTTCAGGATAGATCGAATAAAGATTCGGTGATCGTCGACCACCCAAGTACTCTGCCAAAATCTCATATGAAAAATCGAGGTTCATCTTCACGACACGAGTAGTGAACTCGAATCCCCTTGAGGACCTTGTTGTAGGTTGTTGTAGAATTCAGAGACTAGGTCGTAATTTATGGTCCGTTCCAAGGAAAGAAGAAAACTCAGATTGTAGTAAGTGACAATCTCCATGACAGAGGGGCAGTACTCAGTTAGGAAAGGAACATCAATGGAGCGACAGGGTAATAGTTTAAATGTCCTTGCTTGAAAAGCCTGTTCACAAGCCGCATTCGGGAATCGGGAGCTTGAAGAAGGCTAAGGCCTTCTCGAGGGTGCAGATGAAGAGGGGGCTTTCCCCCTCGAGCTGCCCTCAACAGCATCCTTCTCTTTAGACGATCTTCTAAAGATTTAAATGGTCATACAATCACGATCCGAGTAGGGAAGTGATCATACATGGTTTGAGTCGATGATCACAAGTTGAACCACAAGTTTAAGAATTGATCATCATAGATAAGACCCAATCAGAAATTGCAAGGTAACACATTTGATCAAGAACAAAAAGGAAAGAATGATTTGATCATTTGGTGAGAGAGTAAGGTTACGGCAAATATAAGAAGGGCACAACACCACACCAAGAACAACAAATCATACTCGGTTAGCTTCCAAAACATAGTTTATGAACTGTTTGAACAGAAAAACGAAGTCAAAAACTTACTTAGGTATCATTGAAGAGACTCTTGAAGTTTTGAGGAGAAAGAGCTTGCGCAGAAGAAGCCTCGGCGCAAGAGATGATCGCGAGGTCCTTCGGCGAGAGAGAAACGCAGGACGCAGGAAGAAAAACAGGACTTGGAGAAGACTCCTTAGCACCGCACACTCATGAAAAGGAGACGAGGGCACTGGGAAAAGCTCTCACACAAAGCAGATGTTGCGCTAGTGGGAGGTTTCGCCGCTAGGGTTCGGAAGTGAAGGTTCTCGCGAAGTTAATCGGTTGGTGGATCAGTCCACCAACCAGAATTTAATGCGTCTGAACGGATCACCATTCGATCTGATCGCACCCAAACCGATCAGGCTATAGCTTGATCGGACTGGACTGGTCCTGATCGGTCGGATGACCAATCAGACGCGCTCCTGATCGGTCGGTTGACCGATCAGGACACGAACAGTAGAGTCCGGAGGAAAATCGCTGGGCTCCCTGATCGGTCTGTGAACCGATCACCATAGGGTGTCAGATCGGTCCGGGGACCAATCCAGGCTAGCTCAGTACACTTAGTCAAATTTTTGAAGGTCACTGCTGCCCCTTTGATCGGTCTGTGGACCGATCGTGACAGGATGGGGCCAGATCGGTCTGGAGACCGGTCAGCCCTATTCCTGATCGGTCCGGTGACCGATCAGGGTTCCTGATACGATCTGAATTGACCTGAAATATTCAGTTTCAGAAATTCTGAATCTCCCCAAGAAGATCTGATGAGGTTTATCAAACTTGGACATGATCTCATGACTAAAATTGATCCCTGAGCAAGGATCAAAGGTCGTTATAGGTTCAACAATCACTTTGATCCATCCAAATGGAATCAAACTCAATCAACAATCATTCAAGAAATTTCAATTAAGTTTGTATCAAATTCGGGTTTCCAATCAAGTTTCCTTGATTGGAATGTCCAAGTATGATCATGGAGCCAAATACACATATGTTATGCATTGGTTTTCCCCATACTTGGTCACCACCGTGATTATTATCTCGTCAACTTAATTTCTCAAGGGATGCAATGACATTTTGAGAAATTTAGTTGATCCTAACATCTCACCCCATATCTAGCAAACAAAAATGGTTTGTTAAACCTTATAGTTTGTGTAAGATGTCCCCAAAGTTACCCAATTGTTCCCCAACAATTTGAAATAATCATGGGTTTGAATGCAAATAGAAAAACTATGAAGCGCGACACATTCCCAACTCCCGTCTTAGAAACTAAATTCATTTTCGGGAAGTGGTTTAGTGAAAATGTCGGCTAGGTTTGATTTGGACTCTACATGAGAGACAATATCTCCCCTAGCTACATGATCCCTAATGAAGTGGTGTCTTACTTCAATGTTTGGTCCTAGAGTGATGGACTGGATTCTTGGTTAGGTTAATTGTGCTAATGTTATCACACAACACTTGCACACCCTTGTAACTCAATCCATAGTCCTCTAAAGTATGTATCATCCACAACAATT
>JAGFNQ010002184.1:49362-212119 GCA_024364735.1 Boesenbergia rotunda | reverse complement strand
CGAGACCCAGGAGCCGCTGATCCAATATAAAATCGGACAGCACCTCCCCTGTCCGGCGGACAATTTACACATACACAGATCACGACCACGCAGTTTAATTGGCCTCAGGCCTCAAAATATATAACCACAACATAAAAGTAAGAAAACCATAACGATAAAACATAATAAATCATACCTGACTGCGGACCGGTCCGACTTATGACGAAACAACAAATACCACAACCCCTTAGGGCTCACGACACATACGACATATACATATCGCTAAGGAAATATAAAACAATACACCACAAAGTACAAAATGAAACCATGTTGTCGCGATGGGTAGGGACTGGCTGCTGGGCTCTTCTGGCGACTCCAAATATCTCAACCTGAAATAAAAATATATGGCAACGGTGTGAGTCTATAAACTCAGCGAATACCCAGCAGATATGCATAGTATGTTATAATAACAACAAGAGTTCCGCTAATACAGTCTCATATCAACATTGGGGAAAGACTGGAACTGAAAATACTGAGGTAGATACATACCAGAATCCATCTAACCTGAAAAGAGGGTAATAAGTACCAAGGTAATATCAATAGACATATCATCTCAGATAACAAGTCTCCAGAATATGCATGTCAAACAAGTGCAGAAATCAAGTGCAGCAAACAGTGCACAATGCAAAATATGCACATGGTGCAATGCCATGGTCACCCCCTAACTCCAGTCAAGTCACCGAGACAGGCAATACTGTGTCGGTCGAGTGGGTAGAGCTGTGACACTGTTCGTACTCTGCCATCACTGCTCCTGAGTGACCGAGAGGACAGGATGCTGGTGGAGCTATCGCTCCGCCCCATGTATATATGGGGGAGATATCTCTCTCATCTTCTCTGGTCTATGGGTAGAGAAGGGATCCCTGCTTGCTACCACGCTCTGAAACCACTACCCCTGAGCGGACGAGCGGAGCAATACAGAGCAAATGCACACACCCAGCAGTATCCACTAACCCATGAGTGGCCGTGTGTGCATATCATGTGCCGGAAGACGATTAGGCTCAACCACAAGGGAGTCGTTGATCGCCGGCATGCAACAATGCAAGGATGGTGTATGATAGATACACATACCTCCCTCCCCAAGTCCTCAGTCTGAAATCCTATAACAGGAAATACAGGTAACCTACAAGGTATATTGGCCGAAATCTACAGATCTCTCAAGGTCAAACGCAAGAGATACCTCACGATATCTAAGCATACATATAGATATGACAATACTTGAGACTGTATAGAACTAACTGCATAATATCTCAGGGATAACTAACAAGTATCCAGGACAGGCATAATATCTCAGGGATAACTAACAAGTATCCAGGACATGCATACTAACTCAGGGATAACTAACAAGTATCCAGGACATGCATAATAACTCAGGGATAACTAACAAGTATCCAGAACAGGCATAATAACTCAGGGATAACCAACAAGTATCCAGGACATGCATAATAACTCAGGGATAACTAACAAGTATCCAGGACAGACATAATATCTCAGGGATAACTAACAAGTATCCAGGACATGCATACTAACTCAGGGATAACTAACAAGTATCCAGAACAGGCATAATAACTCAGGGATAACCAACAAGTATCCAGGACATGCATAATAACTCAGGGATAACTATCAAGTATCCAGGACAGGCATAATAACTCAGGGATAACTAACAAGTATCCAGAACATGCATAATAACTCAGGGATAACCAACAAGTATCCAGGACATGCATAATAACTCAGGGATAACTAACAAGTATCCAGGACAAACATAATATCTCAGGGATAACTAACAAGTATCCAGGACAGGCATAATATCTCAGGGATAACTAACAAGTATCCAGGACATGCATACTAACTCAGGGATAACTAACAAGTATCCAGAACAGGCATAATAACTCAGGGATAACCAACAAGTATCCAGGACATGCATAATAACTCAGGGATAACTATCAAGTATCCAGGACAGGCATAATAACTCAGGGATAACTAACAAGTATCCAGAACATGCATAATAAACAAGGCTAGCGTATAATCTTACTGTTATCTATAACCAACCATGCATAGCAATATGACAATATCTAAAAGATAAGTCAAAGGGTACCCGCCTCCAAGTAGGAGTCCATATCAAAGGAGAACCTCCCGTCCATTAATCCGCAAGAACTCAGTGTCCTGTATCAAAGGATATCGTTTTAGCTATCATAACAGTTATTAAGTAGCTAAACACAACCCCAAATCCTAATCAAAATCCATACTAAAGCAATGGTCACTAATTATCTCTAATTAGTGATTATCTTATGATTAGGTCGATTCATGGTTTATGTTAGATTTAATCTAAACTTAACCCTTATGATCACCGCAACTAAACCTATTCCATAACCCTGATAATTTCAGGATCCAAATTGCACTTCGGATCCTAGCTACTTCCAACTGATCTATACCTTAACACATCATCCCACATCTCTGATTCAAGAGATCATCTCTCATCGAAACTTTTGATCAGAACCCAAAACCACTAACTGACATAGGATGGAACAAGTTAATCCAATACATCCACTCAGTGATCAAACCAAGAAGAACAGGATCCCTGTAGAAATCTAATAGAAATCTGATTGAAGTCAATCCATCTATACCACCCATCAAAGTTCACGACATCACCTTAATCCAAAACCAAAATTCCACTACAACCCAAGCCTTTTTAACACACAATAAGATTCCAGAAAAGGAACCATAATAAGGATATCAGAATCTGATCTAATCACTAATTAATTTGCAATTAATGTTATACCTTGATTAATCAATTCCTCTTCTTAGGTGAACGCACGACAAGTTTCAACCCAAAAAAAGCAACAAAATTTTTGACCGCACTACATCCATCACAGCTCAAACAGACTAGGTTTACAAGTGCCCAAACTAAAATTAACTCAATCCAAGGTCAACCACAAGCCCTACCTCTGATCTAATATAAACCATAGTAGTTTCATCTAGCTTAGCCCACCAATTAGTTCCAAAAACAAAGCTCTCAAAGCCCTAGCAGATCCATGCAGCTTCACATTTTCAAAATAGAAGTCACTACTCCATACTCATTCCAATTGAAACCATAACAGATCTCTAAACCAATTCAAAGCAAAACACAGTTTCCTCCTTAGCACACTCACGACAGCTTAACGGAACACAATCAACCAAGCATAACTCAACAACTTCTCAAAAGGAAACATCAAGATCAAAATCCTTAACAATGGAAAACTCGCGATAGAAATCAATTTGGAACATATCCAAAAACATCCAGAATCAGAACAGAATCCATATAGAACAATCAAACAACAATCCGATCAAGATTGTCCCATTTCATCCAAAATTCTATAAAAGCCCTAGTTCAAGATTCCCTTTACCTGATTATAGCCGGAGAAGGTGTGAGGCGTCGACACTGCCTCATGCTGATCGTCGACGGCGAGGGGAGTCCCAATAAGACACTGAGTGGTGGTGGTCGCGTGCCCTAGCTGCCTTTCTCGCCGGAACCCTATCCATCAACATCCCACCGCTATAGTCAGACCTTCACCTCGGCTAAAAATCCCTCGCTCAGAGTCGGGGAAGAAGGGTACAACTAGCTAGGGCTTACCTCCTTACGGTTCATCAACGAAAGTCGCCTGAAAGGGAAGGTGGAAACCACCGATTCGCCAGAGTTCCGCTCGGGATTGGGCGCGGAATGTCGTCGAGCGATTTGGTCAGGGAAGTGAAGAGTCGGCGGAGATGAGGAATCGAGGGTGGCTGCGTTTTCAATCGGCAGGTGGAGAGAAATGCGGGCGGAAGCAGTGAGCCCTAACAGGCTTTTAATCACTGGTCCTTTTTGCATTTTGGCCCTCCTCCTTTAGTTCTCTTTCATCCGCACCCTTAAGTTTAGGCTTAATCACACTTTAGCCCATAGAAATTTAAATTTCAGGGCGGTTTAATCCACTAATTTCAATTTGGGTCTCGATAACCCCAAATCTTCTTCCGAAATTTTTTTTTCTGGATCGCGTCAAAATTGTCGGATTTAACACGGTTTGCTCCCTGATCGGTCACTCGACCGATCAGGAGCCAGGCAGTGGGTGAAACACGCACTCCCTGATCGGTCACCGGATCGATCAGGAGCAATACAGTAGGTTCCCAACCTCACTGTGTGCTCCCTGATCGGTCACTAGACTGATTAGTCATTGCTGGATCGGTCACCTAACCGATCCACGAAGGAGCAGCGTGCCAAATTCCCTGATCGGTCACCAGACCGATCCAGAGACTCAAACTTAGCCCTCCAAGCTAAGTTTCCATCCACCTTAGCCCTCCAAGCTAAGGATTTCTTCATCTAACTCTCCAAGTTAGGAATTTGCACATAACCCTCCAAGTCAGGACTTTTCACCTAGCCCTCAAAGCTAGGACTTTTCACCTTGCCCTCCAAGCTAAGACTTTTCACCCAACCCTTCAGAGTTAGAACTTCATCCAACCTAGCCCTCCAAGCTAGGCACCTGACCCTCCAAGCCAGGACTTTTCACCTAATTCTCCAGGATGGGAATTTGCACCTAACCCTCCAAGTTAGGACTTTTCACCTAGCCTTCCAAGCTAGGACTTTTCACCCAACCCTTCCGAAAGAGGACTTTTCCAATACCTAGCCCTCCAAGCTAGGATTTTTCACACCTAACCCTCCAGGTTAGGATTTTCCCAATACCTAGCCCTCCAGGCTAGGGTCCTCCATATCATGCCTAATCCTTGATCAGGACTTAATCATAATCATCAACCTAAACTAAAATCGTTGTCAACACCAAAACAACAATCAGGGCCAGACTGCATCAACAGCGACATCTCCAAACATAGAGGATCAAAGTCCTAAATCCAAACCAAAACAACCTCATGAACAACTATCAAATACAACAGAGATATAACCATACAAAATTAAACTTCATCAATTCAAGAACCAACAGAAAATTACATTCCAATCTGATGCTAAAGTAAAATTCCAATCTAACAATCAAATTCTCAAAGAACTCCTACCAAATCAAAGGCTTACGACATCCTCAGAACCAAATCAAGAAACCTTACCTGAACTCTCCCACGCGCAATGCCTCTGCTCTGTCCCCAACTCGTAGCCACTCCAACAAACGATCAACACTCTTCCGCAACGGATCTGAAATGGAAGTTCCCACATCGTCTCAACTCTCCAAGTCTCAAGATAGAGCTGCGATTAGAGGGGATAGTTAAAGCCCACCATCAGCAATCAATCCCCTAACACAATCTAGGGGAATCCATATGCCTCATGACCTAGAATCGGACTCACCTTCCACCCGTCGTGGCTGGAGATCGGCGATGGTGCCATCTCTTGAAGGACGATGAGCTTCTGCTCGGGCCAAAAGCCGACAACGAGGCACGCACGCGAACGCGCATGGGAGAGGAAGAAGAAACTAGGGTTTGTGGCGCCAACTTTGCTCGAGGGAGGAGAAGCCACCAGCCATCGAAGCTCCACTGCGGCGTCGAGCTCACGTCGATGAGGAGTCGGCAATCGTGTAGTTTGGCAGCGGGTTAGGGTTCACGCAATGGATGAAGTGAAGGCTGCGGAATTTTATTAGGTTTATTTTGCATTTAACCCCTCCAGATCTGCTAATTCACTCTAAGCCCATAGGCTTTGGGTTTTAAGCCATTTAATCTCAGAATTTAGCTCTTATCAAATTCTAAACCCTCAAAACTTAAGTTTCAAGGTAATTTAATCCTCTAACTTCAATTTAAGTCTCGAAAACCCTAAATCTTTCTCGGCAAAATTTTTGAAAAATTTCTGGATCGCGTCAAAAGTGTCGGATTTAACAGTTTGAGTGTACTTGTTGTACCTTGAGTATGTCCTACGACTGCATGAAAGCTAATTTGGTTGGTGTCAGGTGCATTAGTATTATGCACCATCCCTGCACGATTGTATACTGACGATTACTGACTCCCTGCAGGGTTGAAACGAGTCGTCAGTCATATTTTTGACACCATTTTACATATTGATGATCACTGACTCTCTTATGGTTAAGACAGGTCATCAGTCATATAGTTCTGCCCACTCGGCCACTCTTGTAACGCCCATAAAATCCTGTCAATATTTTTCTTTAAAATATTGATCATGCATATATGGATTCTTGAGTAACATATGAATACTAACATGAACCTTAGCATGATTTCTTATATAGATCAAAATACTAATGAGCCTTACATGGGCCCTTCTAGTACCATGGCTATTAGTGGACCTTGGGTAGAATTTTAACATAAATATAAATGAGCTCCAATTAGGAATATTAGTATAATTCTTAATGGATTGTAGGTGGAATTCTAGTATAATTCTTAATGGGCTTTATGTGGGTTTTTAGAAAATAAATAAATAAATAAAAGGGGAAAGAACCAAAAAATAGTAATTGCTAAGGATTGAACCTTGGACCTTAGGTGGTAGCAAAGCCTTATGATGCATGGGATAACCAGTAGCCCCAACAAGGATGTGCTGTTAGAGAGGAGAGGAAAATTGTGGTTAAGGGTAGAGAATGTGAAGAGGCACTATGTGAAGAAGGTGAAGAGGGACTTGTGAAGAGACAAAAGACATTATAAATTCTCTTCTTCCTCCTTCCACCCCCACCGAAATCTCCCTCCCATTTCCAAAAAAATCTCATCTAGGGTCTCTCCCCTAAAAAACTTCACAAGAGGACTCTCTCTTGAAGATCCAAGGTTTCCTACAAGGCTACAAGGGCAAGGGGTGTTCTAAGGTCAAGAAGGTTTTCATTTTCTTCTCTATTCAAGGTTTATAACCAAGATAAAGAGAGGTAAGACTTCCTCACCTGTGGTATAATAGTTTTGATGTTACCTTTCATGATTTAAGACTTTGTTTGGGCTTTATGTTGAGAAAACCATGAGATTGAGGCTTCTAGGGTTTCGGCCAAAGCATGTTTTGGGGTTTGGGATGATGTTAAGACCTCACTTATACTTCCTAATGCTTTCTCATGATATAATAAGAATGGATTGTGAGATGTGGAATTTTGAAGCACCAAAAAGCCCTTAGTAACTTTCGGCCACCCTCCCCTTTTCCATGGTTAGGATTAGATCTAACCCTCCAAGCATGTTTATTATGTTCCCTATACTACAATGGATGTTAATTGTGAATTATATGAATTTTACATGCTCTTGTGATCCCTCTAGAGTTTCGGCCAAGACTCAATTTAGGGCTAGGAATTATGGTTAGCTCCAATCATGTGTTCTAATGGCTTCCTATGACATTGTATGTATTGTATGGGCTTTACTTTACTTATGATACCTCACATGTTGCTTGAATAATGGGATCTCCCTCCTTCCAACTTTCGGCCAAGCACCTCAACTAGGGTTTGGGTTAGGTTAGGGTTTCAAGAATACTTGTTTATGACTTATTATGATGTAGATATATGTTCAAGCATGTTGTATGAATTTTATTATGCCTAAACCCTAACTTTATGTGTCATGCATAATGATCTAGTATGCTTATGTTATGTGTCATGTTTTAGTAGATTTTACTCTTGAATGTTTTAAACCATATACCATGAATACATGTATTGTGAAGTAGGCCTCATGTTTAGGTAGAATTATGCATGTATTATGTTAAATGCCTTGAACATATGTATTATGATAGATACATGGTTATGTAGATCTATGCATGTTTTATGTTGAATGTCATGAACCTATGTAGTATGTATTATGTTCATATGGATCCTACCCCTGCATGCTTTATGATAGATGTCATGATCATGTATGTTATGTGATATGTACCATGTATGAAATTCATGCTTACCTTAGGAACCATGATCATGCAAGCTTAATGAACTAAGATGATGTTTATGCCTTAGGGCCTAATTATGTATGTATGTCATGCCTTATGAATGAAGATGATGAATGAAGATAATGTTTATACCTTTAAGGAATAATGATGTTATGCATTAAGTATGAATGATGAAATGCTAAGTATGCTTTATGTCATGCTTCATGTAATAAGATCATGTTTATGTCTTTAAATATGCTATGTATGTTCTATGAATGATGAAGCATGTGAAGCTATTTTACTTTATGAATGAGCTTGTACCGGACCGAAGTAAGGGTCCAAGGGATGAGCTCCTTATGAAAGCCTCGGTTCTGGACTACCGTAGCTGTCCACGGTTCTGGGACTACCGTAGCTGTCCAACAGGGATGGGCTCCTTATGTTAGCCTCGGTGATGGACTACCGTAGCTGTCCCTAGGTTGAAGGTAACCTAGTACCCTAGTAGGTCGAGACTAGCTACCTCGTATTTACTTAGGGATGCATGCAAATTATGTATGTATGTATGTGGTACAAGCCGGGACCCCCCATGATGTTATGATTATGTTTAAGTATTTATAATTATGGTTTTCAAATAAGCATCCTTATGCTATGTGTACTTAACTCATGCATTCATTCATGTTATGCATCTATGTCATGTCAAGTATATCATATGCTTATGTTTATCTCAAGAACTATGCCATGTCAAGTATTTCATATGCTTATGTTTATGTCAAGAATTATGTCATGTCAAGTATTTCATATGCTTATGTTTCATGTTAAATGCTTTATGAATACCTTCTCATAATATGTTTTTGTTTTATATTACCCTCTCTATGTTATGCCTCTTCATTGAATGTATGCGACATATGGTTTTAGTGAGTAGGAAAGAGTCTTACTAAGCCTATGTGCTTATAGTTTTACTTTCTTATACCGTAGATCAAGCAAGAGGATAGTAAACTAGGGGAAGCAGCAGGAGGGCAAGTGTGTGTGTGGCAGTGACTTGGCAAAAGAAAAAGAAAAAGATTCTAATACTTATACTTTGTCACATGTCTTATATTTTGCATTGCCCTCTTTAGTTCTATGCTATACTTATGATGGTTATGCCTAAAGAACAACTTATTACTTATGTTGCTTATGAATGACTTATGTGATTTTCATATCATGCTTTATTGTTATACTTATCATGGCTAAATTATGATGTTAACATGCTATACCATGATGCTATATTTATGTCGGCTTTAAGCTTGATGGTAGGATAAATTATGAATAATGCAAACATGTTCAAGAATGTTATCACTCACATGCCATGTTTTATGTTATGATAACGCTAAGTTCACCAATTAGCCATGTTTAAGAATGATAACTACGACATGTTTACATGATTCAAGTTTTAATTGCATGGTTTTAAACGCATAGGTATAGAGTTTAAATCATTCCGCTGCATTAAGATATTCATATGCCTATATGTATGTTAGCGTAACGTCGCCTTCCGCCTACACTGTAAGGCTGGGAAGGGCGGGTGTTACAACTCTGGGTAGTGATAGTTGATGTGCATGTATTTGTCCTGTTGTATCACGCTCGACCACTTGGGTAGTGGTAATTGGAGTTGTATGTAGTTAATAAAGGTATAGAGCTATTGACTTCCCCTTTCTGACTTTAGGGTATTATCATCATCATGGAGTTGTTGGTTCCAGAGCTATTGACTCCCCCTTTTTGGTTTAGGGGTTTGTGTTATGATGGGATTATTATCTCCTCTTTTTTTTTGCTTTAGGGTTAATGTCATTAGAGTTGTTAGCTCCCTAGGATCCTGTTCTGTAACGACCCAGCCCGTCGACCCGACCCCTCGGCTCTTTGGGTGGCCAAATTTTATTTTTGGCGGTCTAACAACCTGGCCCCATTGGTCATCCACCGTCGACCGTGCTGTTCCTCACTAGGTCTTCCCACCCCTTGCCAGTGGATTTTTGCCTTCCCCAGGATTCGAACTCTAGATCTCCAGGCTAAGTACTAAAGTTTATGAATCCTGGTAGCCAAGTGAGCGCGCCTTTTTATTGTAATGACCCGGCCCGTTGACTCGACCCCTCGGCCCCTTGGGCGGCCAAATTTCATTTTTGGCGGCCCAACAACCTAGCCCCTTTGGTCGTCGATCGTCGACCGTGCCGTTACTCACTAGGTCTTCCCACCCCTGGCCAGTGAATTTTTGCCTTCCCCAAGATTCGAACTTTAGACCTCCAGGCTAAGTACTAAAGTTTATGAATCCTGATAGCCAAGTGAGGCTATCAGGATTCATAAACTTTAGTACTTAGCCTGGAGGTCTAGAGTTCGAATCTTGGGGAAGACAAAAATCCACTGGCCAGGGGTGGGAAGACCTAGTGAGTAACGACACGGTCGACGGTCGACGACCAAAAGGGCTAGGTTGTTGGGCCGCCAAAAATGAAATTTGGCCGCCCAAGGGGCCGAGGGGTCGGGTCGACGGGCCGGGTCATTACATGCTCACTCAGCCACCCTGTCACGACCCCAGAGGCACATGCTTACTCGAAAATCGGGCAGCATCTCCCCTGTACGGGTGACAAGATGAGGCAATTATACATACACTCCACCAATATATCTCAGCCACAAGCGGCTGACATCACAATAATAAATAAAAGACATCCACATAGTTTATATCGAAACAAAATAAATGGATGACTCAACCATCATTAACATAAAGAAAGTCTACATACCAGTAATAACGACAAAACCAAACCGATACTTGACAAATAAAAATAACTGCGGAAATAAATCAGACACTAAATCAAACCAAACCAAATCGACACGGTGGGACTGAGGGACTTGCGACTGGATCCTCTCCTGGCTCTAAAAAACACAACTACCTGCTATCTGAAACAAAAAGAGAAAGCAGGGGTGGTGAGTTCGGGTAGACTCTGCGGGTATATGAGTAGACAATAAGCATGACATAACAAAAGGTAAAATGGGTAGAGAACCAAAAGGGTACAGTCCATAAGGAATATAGGAACACTTAAACATGCATAACATATATAGAACAACATGTTATAAAACCGAATAATAACTAAGCATGTCACGCCCCTAGAGGCACATGCTTCCTCGAAAATCGGGCAGCATCTCCCCTGTACGGCGGACAATATGGGACAAGAATACATATATCTCAATATAAAAGCTTAGTCACATGCGGCTAGCATCACATATATATAGAGGTAATCACAACCACACAGTTTATATTGGAATAAAGGATAATGGGTGGCTCAGCCACCATAAACATAAAGTGAAACTACAGTCCAAAGAGAACACCAAAAGATTCTGATAACGACAAAACCTGATAATGAATAAAATGTAACTACGAGTACTGAAAACCAACAACTAAACCGAATATCGAAAAATAACTCAACTCGACATTGGGGACAGGCAACTGGATCCTCTCCTGGCTCCAAGAAATACGTCTACCTGCTATCTGAAACAACAGAAAGGAAAGCAGGGGTGGTGAGTCCGGGCGGACTCTGTGGGTATATGAGTAGACAAATAAGCATGACATAATAAGGATAAACAGTGTAGAGAATTCAACAGTGTACAGTCCATAAGAATTATAGAATTTACCTAATCATGCATAACCAATATAATACGACATGGTATAAAGTCCGAATAATGACTAAACAGATATAGAACAACTCAACAACAACAATATCAAGATATACATGCATGTCAAACATGTGCAACAATCATAGCTCATATAAATGCATCAAACACAAGCAAATGTATAAAAGAAATACGTATGCACATGATGCAATGACATGTGTCACCCCTGACGCCAGTCAAGCCGTCAACACATCCCATCTGTGTGACCGAGTGGGTAGGGCTGTGACAAATATACCACTCCAACAACAAATACCACATAAGGTGTGGTTGAGTGGACAGAATGCTGGGGAGCCAACTACTCCAAAAACCCTGATACATAGGGGGAGCCACCAACAGCTCTAATATCCCTCTAAAAACAACGGTGAGGGTGAGCCACTAACAGCTCATCCCTCTAAAAACAACGGTGAGGGTGTCACTGTTTGGCACAACAGGACAGATGCTCGCACTCTAATAACTACCACGACAACAAGTGGTTGAGTGAATCGAGCAAACAATATGACTAACGACAGCTTAACCAAATGTAAGCTCAACAGTCGTTAGTATGCAACGTGCAAATATGGTGCATGAAATACGATGCACGAACAACCGGAGAAATAACGATGCAACAAAGTCCAATAAATACACGATGCATCAATACAATCAATCGGAAATCAAAAACCAACGTTTATGCACCTACACTACTAGGTAGGGTGTTTCTAATGTCAAATAAACATATCTGTGTGTAATGGGCTTCTAGGTACTCGCGTACAAGCGGTACTTTACATAACAGAAAACCAACCGAGGACTGTACAGATACGAATTTGGAAACACTCGAAGATCAACGAAGAATAAGTCTCAACGGTGATGTTTTAAATAACGACAAAGAACAAGGTCAAGCAACCTATCAGGCATAATATAACCATGCTTTTAAGGTAAAGAAAACTACTCGAGTACAAAGAAGTACCCGCTTTTTTATTTGAGAATTTCGTAAACGAGGATCTTCCAGTTTAGCTAATTATAAAATCGACAAATTAGCTAAAACAAAAATACTAAATAAAATTTAGGACAAATCCTAATTATAACCTCTATTTAACTAACTCACAATTCGCACGATACACTCTCATTCTCTTCTTATTCAGTATATAACATACGTTTAATCACCACCACTCCAATTATTAGACGGCACAGATCGCACGTACATAAAACTAAACAACCAAGAAAGCTGTGCTATACTACAAAAACACACCACATCAATTAGCAGTAGCAACACTACCTACAGCTCTTCACAAATGCTATAACTATTCAAAAAAAAAACAATCAACCGTAAAGCTCAAACTTCATCTCACCATCAGTATTTATTTCATCTCACCATTAGTATTTATTTAACCTAACACATGCTCACTTCTCACAACAAAACACCTTAACATCACCAAAACTCTTAATAAAAAAATCCAATTACAATCCTAATCAAGAATAGCACAACCTTACCTTGACTTCGGCCGGAGAGAAAAACCAAAGACGAAAAGTGGCGCTCGAGTAAGACTCCACACGAGGCAGTGGCGCACGGCGTATGACACCCTGTTCTTGCGTCGGAGAAGACAGAAGAACAAGGAGAACAGTCGGAAGGTGATGGTGCCAGGAAAGGCTCGGCGGCGTTCGGCTAGGGTGCTCATTGCAGCGTCGGCGTCTAAACTAGCGAAGGAGAAGAAGAACGACAAGGAGGAGAAGAGGAGGAAGGGGTGCGGCGGCGCTCAGTGTCGGGGAGAGGAGACGACGTCGGGCGGTTTCGGCTAGGGCTGCGGTGGGTGCGGTTTCGCCGGCAGGGAGAGTCGGCGCACAGGAGAGGGGAGAGGGGTTTCGGTGAGTTAGGGCAAGGATGAGGGATTTAAGAGTTTTATAACTGATTTTGGCATTTTGCAAATAAGCCCAACAAATTTGTAAAATTGCAACTAGGCCCTTAACTTCCAAAAATTTACCTTTTCAACCCCATTAAAATTCGGTATTTAATAAAGCAGGTATAAAACAATGCAACAACAATAAAACCAAGATACACATGCATGCCAATCAAGTGCAACAACCATAGATCATATAAATGAAACAATCACAAGAAAATGCATAAACGAAATACATATGCATATGATGCAATGACATGCGCCACCCCTGACGCCAGTCAAGCCGCCAACACATCCCATCTGTGTGACCGAGTGGGTAGGGTTGTGACAATTGTATGCACTCCAACGAATACCACAAAAAGGTATGGTTGAGTGGACAGGATGCTGGGGAGCCAACACTCCAAAACCCCGATACATAGGGAGCCACCAACAACTTTAATATCCCTCGAAAACAACGATGAGAGTGTCATTGCTTGCCTATAACTGCAACATGTGTGCCATAACAGGACAGTTGCTCGCACTCTAGCAACTACCCCGACAACAAGTGGTTGAGTGAACCAAGCAACTAATTGACTAACGACGGCTTAACCATATGGAAGTGTTGAGGCAATCTGTGGTCCGGAGTGACCAAGTGTTTTGATGTTTGGGCAAAGGGTTTAAGTTAGGTTTACCCTAGTGTTCTTATATGTGTATGTTGAGTGTGCAAGTTGTACAGGTTACACATATGTAATTGACTGGACGGCCTCAGTACGGTGAAGGGTGGCATGGAGACAAGCTAAAGGCTTGTGTGCACCCGAGGGACCTTGAAGAGCAGGGACGATGAGCTGATGGGCACGTACTTCGAGGCATGCGTGAATGATAGCATGGAGGCAAGATGGAGGCTTGTGTGCATCCGAGGGACGGAAGCCGAAGATGAAGAGGGCGCGATGGCAATAGTCGAGGCTGCGGATGAGGAGTCAGTCGAGTCATGAGGATACAAGTGTTGTGTGATTGTACTCGGGGAATCCTAGGGGTCGAGTGCTGAGAGAAGTGTACTCGGGAAGGGAAACCCTAGGTGTGTGAGTGGGGCAGTCGACTGCCTGGGAGGCAATCGACTGATAAAACTCACAGAATGATTTCGGGGCTGGACCAGTCGACTGGTAAAATAGTAGTCGACTGGTAACCCCGAAAACTATCCGTTGGGCTAGCAATTAAGGCTAGACCAGTCGACTGGTAAATTGGCAGTCGACTAGTGGCGAGGGTTTCAGCCCGAGTCCTATTTAAAGAGGACTTCGTGGTGGCTGAGATTCTTGACGAATCTTGTCTTGGTTAAAGGCAAGATAGTAGTCTTTGTGGTCAGGTCTTCAAAAGGTGTTGTGGTGAGGTTGCACCACCCAGAAGGAGCGAAGAGCTAGCCGGAGGTTATCCGGGGCGTGATCCACCGACGAATTCTTGGATTAGTCACCCGTCCGGGGTGGATACCAAGTAAACCATTCTTGTTAGCGTTGTTTGTTTTGTTTATTATTGTTTCCGCTATGCAACTAACTACGTAGGTACAAGAAGAATCGAAAAGTGCTATTCACCCCCCCCCTCTAGCACGCTATTCGATATAACAATTGGTATCATAGCGAAGGATCGCTCTTGATCAAACTAATCGCCGAGGGAGTAAACGCTAGAGGAAGAAGAACCATGGATGACAAACTTGGAGAAGACATCTACACTCCACCGCCCTACGATCATAAAGACTTCGATTTTTAGAGGGTGAGAATCGAGACGTGGTTCGCAATGGAGTGGGAACTAAGAATTGCGCTTGAAGAGCCCTTCGAAGTTCCAAAGGACAAGCACGGAAAGAGGCTTCGTCCTAGATATTGGGATAAAGAGCAACAAAAACAATTTCGGGCCATGAAAAGGTAATTAGTATTTTGAAAAATGTTTTGCCTAATAATATTTTGAGTTGTGTAGGTGCATACCAAACTGCATATGAATTGTGGAACAAAGTGAAAGAATATCATGAGACTTCTAGACAAACTCAAGAGCCTAAGGAGAAAAGCCCCATGAGTCAAGAAGAAGAAGAAGAAAAGGAAGTATTTACATCTTCAAGTGAGGGAGAGAGTGAAAGATCATCTACCTCCTCAAGAGAAGAAGAGAAGGTATCGATTTCAAGAATTGAGGGGGAGGAGAGACCCTCAACCGTACCGGATCAAGAGGAGGCTTCCACATCATTAAAGGTTGAAGATGAAGTTCCAACCTCCACCAAAGTCAAATCAAAAGAACATATCACATACTTTGGTTGCAACGAAAAGGGGTACTACAAGGACAAGTGCCCGAAAGGTAAAATGGAGGTAAAATCTAAACCAAGTTCAATTCTTTTTAAATCTAATATGAGGTGTAGGAATGGAGAATCCCAATAGAAGAAGAGGAGGATTCGGTGCTTCACGTGTGGTGAGCTAGGGCATTACCACACAAAGTGTTCAAGGAAGAAAGAGCTCAAGAAAATGGGACACTTGAGGAGATGGGAGAAAGAAGAAAAGAGGAAGCAAAGCTCGCATCAAGGAGGGATTACAAGGGTAAGGGAGGTAATTCCTAACCCTAATTTTAATTGCAATTCAATTTCAAGTTCCTCCTTGCATATTAAAAATCATTCATCCATACATGCTAGGATTAATGAAAATTATTTATTTGTGCAAAATCATGTTTTAAATACAATGATAGGAATAGGCTAACAAGGTAGGTCAAAACCCTAGAAAAAACATGCATCATGATCAACCCAGACCTCTAGACCTAAGGATCATAACACTATCCCAAGAAGGGAAGGAATGTGCCTAAGGAAAATGGATAGTTCTAGGAATGTCCAAAGTGGACATATGGACTCTAGGTCAAAGGTCTAGAAAGGGAAAATCAAGCCTTGAGGGCAAGGCTTGATAAATTAGAGAAAATCCTAGAGAGATTCACGGTTGGATCTAAGGGTTTGGATATGGTGTTGGGTGACCTAAATCGCACCAGTGATAGATCGGGTCTAGGATACCGATCTAAGATCTCCCATGCCAAGGGAAAGAGATATGCTAGGATAGCATAGGTTTATGGCAAGAAGGAGGAGTCCAAAAATGGCAAGGGGCTGTCATTTAAAGGGAAAAAGAAGGACTTAACTAAAGACGAGGTGTCTAAGGTTAAGAGAGTCATGTTTGTAGGCCAAGAGTCACCGGTGGAACATCGATGTGGCCTAATGATGGTTGAGTCATCTAGGGAGGTGGCTAGGGCTAAGAGCTCAAGGGGGAGCTCTAGGAGCCTTTGGGATATATGATGAATGGATCTTTGGAGGGTTCCTCCTAGGGGTCTAGATGGACCATGGAGTGTGCCAAAGGAATTGAAGACGGACTTGAGTCTCAATTCTTGAGTTTTGGCACGGTATTTTTGAGTTTCATGCATGGAAATATGATATTGGGGTCATATTGCATGAAAATTAGTTTTTGGTGTGTAATTTCTATGTAAATCAATGCTAGGGACGCATTGTGGGTTGGCATGGGCAAAAACATCAAGAGAAAACCAAAACTATGACTTTAGGGTAATGTTTGATTGAAGTTTTTAGCTAGTTTTGGGTTTTTTGTTAAACTTGGGAATGGTAATAGATACATTTTGGAATGTATTTTTTCCAAGTAGGTATGGGTACCACAAATGTCTCCACAAAATTGGGAATTTTGGAGATTTGTGGAATTTCTGGCGCATTTCTGAATTTCGTCAGAAAGGCTGAAATTCTGATTTTCAGAGTATTAGTCGACTGCCCTGGGGGCAGCGGCTGGTCAGGGTTGATTTTTGTATCAGCAGCTAGGTATGTGTACAAATGATGCAAAACAAGTGTATGGGGGGCTAGTACACATTGTTTATGGTCATTGAGGATTAAAAGAACCAATAATTGGGATATTGTTGGATTCTTTTTGATGTTAGGCAAAGGGGGAGAAGTGTTGGGTTTAAGTTGAGAAACCAAACACACTTTTGCTAGAAACCCTAGGTTTAGGGGAAGCTAAGATAAAGGGGGAACATGGTTGCTCCATCCTTGGCGTAAGGGGAACCTTGGAGAGGTTATTAAAAAGCCTTTGTAAGTCCAATGTAGGGGGAGCTTTGGAAAAGCTTTAAAAAGCCCGTGTTGAAAAAGTCCTAACTTGGAGGGTTAGGTGTGAAAAGTCCTAATTTTGGAGGGCTAGATGTGTAAAAATTCCTAACTTGGAGAGTTAGGTGTAGGATGCTTTGGGATAGGATCCATGTATGCATTGCATATACATTTATTTAGCATGGTTTTTGCTATTGACTACTATTTTGCTTTCCCTAACATAAACGTATTGTCAAACATCAAAAAGGGAGAGATTGTTGAGGCAATCTGTGGTCCGGAGTGACCAAGTGTTTTGATGTTTGGGCAAAGGGTTTAAGTTAGGCTTACCCTTGTGTTCTTATATGTGTATGTTGAGTGTGCAGGTTGTACAGGTTACACATATGGAATTGACTGGACGACCTCGGTACGGTGAAGGGTGGCATGGACACAAGCTGGAGGCTTGTGTGCACCCGAGGGACCTTGAAGAGCAGGGACGATGAGCTGATGGGCACGGACTTCGAGGCATGCGTGAAGGATGGCATGGAGGCAAGCTGGAGGCTTGCGTGCATCCGAGGGACGGGAGCCAAAGATGAAGAGGGCGCGAAGGCAATAGTCAAGGCTGCGGATGAGGAGTAAGTCGAGTCATGAGGGTACGAGTGCTGTGTGATTATACTCGGGGAAACCTAGGGGTCGAGTGCTGAGAGAAGTGTACTCGGGAAGGAAAATCCTAGGTGAGTGAGTGGGGCAGTCGACTGCCTGGGAGGCAGTCGACCGATAAAACTCACAGAATGATTTCGGGGCCAGACCAGTCGACTGGTAAAATGGCAGTCAACTGGTAACCCCGAAAACTAGTCGTTGGCTAACAATTAAGGCTAGACCAGTCGACTAGTGGCGAGGGTTTCAGCCCGAGTCCTATTTAAAGAGGACTTCGTGGTGGCTGAGATTCTTGACGAATCTTGTCTTGGTTAAAGGCAAGATAAGTAGTCTTTGTGCTCAGGTCTTCAAAAGGTGGTGTGGTGAGGTTTCTCCACCCAGAAGGAGTGACAGAGCTAGCCGGAGGTTATCCGTGGCGTGATCCACCGACGGATTCTTGGATTAGTCACCCGTCCGGGGTGGATACCAAGTAAACCATTCTTGTTAGCGTTGTTTGTTTTGTTTATTATTGTTTCCGCTGTGTAACTAACAACGTAGATACAAGAAGAATCGAAAAGTGATATTCACCCCCCCTCTAGCACGCTATTCGATCTAACAGGAAGCCCAACAGTCGTTAGTATGCAACGTGTAGATATGGTGCATGCTACAAGATGCACGAACATCCGGAGAACAACAATGCATCCAAAATCCAACAAGTAAACGATGCATCAATATAACCAACCAGAAATCGAAAACCAATTATTATGCACCTACACTACTAGGTAGGTATTTTTAATGCCAAATAAACCTATCTGTGGATAATGGACTTCTAAGTACTCGCGTACAAGCGACACTTTACAGAACAGAAAACCAACAGAGAACTGTATAGATGCGAATTTGGAATACTCGAAGATCAACGAAGAAAAAGTATCAACGACGATGTTAAAATAACAAACAACAAGGAATAAGGTCAAGCAACCTACTAGACATAAAATAGTCATGCTTTAAGGTAAAAAAACTACTCGAGTACAAAGGAGTACCCGCCTTTTAATTGTATAACATGACCGAAATAACCTCTTCACGATCAATCGATCGAGTCCAAAGTCAGGGTCCTGTATTGAGGATAAAGTTTAGCTATTAATACAACCAATAAATTAGCTAAATAAGATACTAACGTAGTTAGGCTAAAATTCTAATTATAACATCTACTTAATTAAATCATTAAATTAACAATGAATTCCTTCTTTACTTAAACCTCAAATTCTGTGGTTATATCTAATCCTTTGGGGTTTATGGTGAAAGATAGAATAATAATAACAGTCCAACCATCCAACCCATATTCCACTAAAGTTTTACATGACAAACTCTTACCATCCAACATCACCAAACCACAAACCCCTTTCCACCTCTATAACCCACGACATGGAAGTAAAATCAACGATCTAAACCAACGTCTCATGGCGAGGTAGATGTATAGTCAACATAGTCAACAAGGCTAAACAAGATTGAAAAATCACTATTTAATTAGGTATAATTTCATCCACACACTTATAATTCAACACTAAGCTTCATTATAGCTTACAGATTCCAAAACCATAGCTATCCCAAAAATAAACATAAAACTGAAAATAATAAGAACAAACAGAACCCATATAAACTCATGATAACCTACTACTCAAACATATAAACTTATCCACTTTTAACAAACCAGCCCTTGTTCAAAATAGAAACCCAACGCCTATAAACTTCCACGAATTTGATGTTGTATGATTTCAACTTGAGAAAAACCTACTGACCTCAAGCAAATTGTTCATATTGTTTATAGAATCTAATGAAAACAAGAAAATAACAAAAACCCAGCCCACAACTACCACATCGGAAGACAAGGAATCAAAATCCAACAACTAAATCGATGATCTGTGATTAAGATGCTAATTTGAAACAAATTCGAACAAGAAAGCATCAAACCTATTTCAGATCAGCCGAAAGATTGGCCGATTGACCCTAGCAGGAAAAATCGTCGGTCTAGGGTTTGCACGAGGAGAAGTTGCAGCGTCGTGTTTGTGTGCGCCGGAGAGGGGAAAGTCGGCTTCTCCTTCGTGTGCGCCCAAGAGAAGTATGGAGAAGGAGGGAAGGACGACGAGTGACATCGGCTAGGGCTACCGCGTCGAGCAGAACTGAAGGGGTCGGGGGAAAGAAACTGAATCAGGGACGATGAGGGAAGTTAGGGCTTTTAGGGGGTTTAAATAGTTTTTTAGCAGTTTTACATAAAGGCCCTCCAAGTTTGGAAAATTACAATTAAGCCTTTAAAATTTCAGTTTTCAACATTCTCCCCAACTAATAAAAATTTGGTCCCCAAATTTAGCTAGTGAACCACAACAATTACTAGTCAACCACAACAGGTACTGGTCAACTACAACTGATATCAACAACCTGTATCAACAACGTAGATATAATATAAAAATACTGATGCAAATCAGAATACAACCCAACCATACGCACCTCAAGTAAATAGATGAGGATAGCGAGCTCTGATCGAATCCTCGAGCTCCCAAGTAGCTTCCTCATCAGAGTGGTGCTGCCAGCCAACTTTGATCAACCGAACTGTCTTGTTCCTCAACCGATACTCTTTGCGGTCCAGAATCCGCATAGGCACCTCCTCTCGCGTCTGGCTGAAGTGTGACCGGCACCTCCGATAACACATGTGTAGGATCTGGTACATATTTCCTCAGCATTGAAACATGAAACACGTCGTGAACTCCAGCCAAAGACGGTGGTAACGCCAGACGATAAGCGACTACTCCAATCCGCTCCAAAATCTGGAAAAGTCCAATATAGCGGGGAGCTAGCTTACCTCGCAACCCAAACCTCTTCACCCCTTTCATGGGTGACACTCGCAAGAATACATGATCGCTCACGGAGAACTCCAAGGATCTGCGTCTCCGATCTGCATAACTCTTCTGACGATCCTGAGCCTCTAATAGACGACGTCTGATAGTACGGACTAGCTCTGCGTCATGCTGAATACTCTGAGGACTAGCAACTGAGATTCCCTAACCTCCTCCAGAGGGTAGGTGTCCTGCAATCTCTACCATACAACATCTCGAAAGGTGCCATCTAAATAGCCAAATGATAGCTATTATTATAGGCAAACTCAACCACATGCAGGTGATCCTCCCAGTTGCCTCCAAAGTCCATAACGCAAGATCTCAACAAATCCTCCAGTGTCTGAATGGTACGCTCAGACTGTCCATCCGTCTGTGGATAAAAGGCTGTATTAAATCGAAGCTCGGTACCCATGGCCTGCTGCAAACTCTGCCAAAACCGCGAAGTGAAACGCGGGTCTCTATCTGATATGATGCTTAGAGGAACACCATGTAGTCTGATAATCTCATGACAGCACAACTCTGCTAACTTGTCCAGTGAATCTGTCCTCTGAATCCCCAAGAAATGAGCGGATTTGGTTAATCGATCAACGATCACCCAAATCGCATCGTGTCTTCTACGAGACCTTGGTAACCAACAACGAAATCCATCGTGATGTGCTCCCACTTCCACTCAGGAATAGGGATCTTCTGTAGTAATCCAGCAGGTCTCTGATGCTCGGCCTTCACCTGCTGGCACACTAGACATCTAGCAACAAAATCCGCGATGTCTTTCTTCGTACCGTCCCACCAATAGGAACGTCTCAAATCTCGGTACATACGGGTGCCACCTGGATGAATAGCAAACCGAGATCGATGAGCCTCCTGAAGCAACTCCTCCATGACCGGATGTGACTTAGGTACGCATAATCTCCCTCGGAAATATAGAATATCCTCGTCATCATGTGTAATGTCAGTCTGCTGCTCTGAGGCTATCCGGCGGCCTAGGAACTGCAGATGCTGATCACTAGCCTGAGCCTCTCTGATCCTCGTTTTGATCGAAGATTGAGCAACCATAGTCACCAACAATCCTTTCTTTGTCTGACCCTGCTCCTCCAGTCCCAACTCTGAGAAGCTCTGAACTAAATCGGTGACCATAACCCAGTGACAAGCTAGAACACTCCGGGATTTTCTGCTGAGTGCATTTTCGACTACATTAGCATTCCCTGGATGATAGCTAATAGTACAGTCATAATCCTTCAAGAATTTCATCCATCTTCTCTGACGAAGATTTAGCTCCTTCTGAGTGAACAGATACTTGAGGCTCTTGTGATCTGTGAATATCTCAAATGTGACGCCGTAGAGATGATGTCTCTATATCTTCAGGGCAAAAATAATGGCTGCAAGCTCTAAGTCATGAACTGGATAATTCTTCTCATGCTCCTTCAGCCGACGAGAAGCATAAGAGACTACCCGTCCATGCTGCATCAAAACTGCACCCAAATCCTGATGTGATGCGTCAGTGTAGAGTACAAAACCATCCTCGCCTGAAGGTAATACCAATACAGGCACAGACACCAATCGCCGCTTGAGCTCCTGAAAACTGGTCTCGTAAGCTTCTGTCCAAACAAATTTCACGCCTTTTCTGGTCAGACGTGTCAACGGTGAAGCGATGCTGGAAAACCCCTCAACAAATCGGCGATAATAACCAGCCAATCCGAGAAAACTGCGCACCTCCTGAACTAACTTAGGTTGTTCCCAACTGGTGATAGCCTCGATCTTCTGGGGATCTATAGAGATACCTCTACTGGAAACAACGTGTTCGAGAAACCCACAGAAGACAACCAGAAAGCACACTTGCTAAACTTTGCATACAACTGCTCCCGTCGGAGCGTCTCCAGGACGATGTGAAGGTGGCGGGCATGTTCCTTCTCGGAACGGGAGTAAATCAGGATGTCGTCAATGAAAACAATAACAAACTGATCCAAATACTCCATAAAAACCCGATTCATCAAATTCATAAATACTGCAGGAGCATTGGTAAGCCAAATGACATTACCAAAAACTCGTAATGTCCATATCGGGTGCGGAAAGCTGTCTTCTGAATATCCGAATCCCTGATCCTCAACTGATGATATCCGGACCGCAAATCAATTTTAGAATACACTGAGGTATCCTTCAACTGATCAAACAAATCTTCAATACGAGTTAGGGGATACTTGTTCTTGATGGGCATGGCATTCAACTGCCTGTAGTCGATGCATAACCTCATAGAACCATCCTTCTTCTTAACGAATAAAACTGGTGAACCCCATGGAGATACACTAGGACGAATAAATCCCCTGTCAAGCAACTCCTGAAGTTGGACCTTTAGCTCGTCCAACTCCTTAGCGCCATACGATACGGAGCCTTTGATGTCAGCGCAGTCCCCGGAATCAACTCGATCACAAATTCAATTGCCTTCTGGGAGGCAAACCTGGTAGCTCCTCTAGAAATAAGTCTGGAAATTCTTGGACCACTGGAACATCCGAGAGCTGAGGGCTACTGTTACTATCAGTGCTGATCAATGATAATAGAAAACCCTGACATCCGTGTGATATAAGCTTCTGGGCTTGAGGTGCAGAGATAATAGAAATCTATCATCTTTGGTGCCAATGAATTCCCACTAGAGTTGGTTCGGAGGCCGAAACGTGACCACCCTCGCTTGGCAATCAACTGTGGCATGATAAACTACCAGTGAGTCCATGCCCAGAATAATATCGAACTCTACCATCTCGAGAACTGACAGATCCACGGTGAGGGTATAATTGCCAAAGTCCAATGGGCACGCCTTGACTTCTTGCGTGATATTCAATACCTCACCAGATGGTAGAGACACTGATAAATGTTGTGATCTAAAGGTAGGCAATCTACTAATTTTTCCCATAAACAGTCGTGATATGAAAGAACTAGAACTACCGGTATCAACAAGTAATTCAGCAGGAAATGCATAAACTGAAATCATACCATGAAAGACCGATCCATCGGCCCGCTGTGCCTCCTCTCTGGTGACCGTATAAACTCGACCTATCTCTGTAGCTGAAGGTGGCAACGCTAAAATTGACTGCGGCTGAGAAGATGAAGGTCCAGCAGTCTGCTGGGGTTGATATCCAGAAGGCCCAACCGACTGCTGAGACTGATAACCTGAAGCTTCAGCCGATGGCTGATGCTGATAAACTGCAGGCTGGTATGCTGGACATGGCTGCTGATAATACGACCCTGTCCCAGAATATTGAGACCCCACTGGTGAGGAGTACTCATGCCCATGCATACCATACATCTGAACTGGTGGTGGAACTGCCTGCTGACGTCCTGTCTGCTGCGGTCGGAATGACGTATGAGTTTGACGGCCGCCTCGATATGGCCTCTGGGGTTTGATCGGCCACCCCGAGGAGTAAATGCTGCAGACTTATGCTGAGCCTTCAAAGGACAGCCTCGACTCTCATGACCAGAAGTTTACAATAATAGCAGATAGGGTGCTCTAGGGGACAGTCTGGTCTGCCGTGGTCCTTAGAACCACACTGAAAACAATGAGTCACACCAGTAGTAAACCTCTGAGTCTGGTGAGAACCCTGCGACGATCCTGCTGATAACTGTCCAAACTTCTGGGGTCGAGACTGATGCCCAAAAGTCTCCTGCGTGCCCTGACTCCTGCTACTGCGCTTCTGTCTAACGGTCGACTATTTCTGTGCCGCTGCTGAACCCTGAGTTGTCTGCTTCCCTTTGTTCTTATCACCATGCAACTGATGCTGGATCATCTGGGTGTGTAAAGCCCGATCCAAAGCCTCTCGATATGAAGTAGGAATCCATCCAGACATACGCACCTGGATATATCCAGCTAAGCCCAACATGAACTGTGTTGTCCGCTCCTCCTCCGTAGCAACCAACTGAGGACAAAACTCTGCCAGGCGATTGAATTCCACCTCATACTCCATAACTGAGCAGTCTCCCTGATGAAGAGAAAGAAACTCCTGCCGTCGGGCTGTACGAAACGCGGCAGGATAATACTTGCCCTCAAAAGCTTCGCGAAAAGAAATCCAAGAAATCGGTCGTCCACCAATAAGAGTCTTCTGCATATTCCACCAACTTACGGCCTGATTTCGAAGATGATATATAGCCAACTCCACCTTCTCTACGTCTGTGAGGGTCATATAGTTGAAGGTGTCCTCCAATGTCTCCAACCAGGCATTAGTAGCATACGGATCTGGTTCCTCATGTAAAAGTGTGAAGCGACCCTTCACAGACGCTGCCAGTAACGGAATCCGAGCTCTGTCCAGAAGCCAACTCGCTTGGGCAGGGGGTACCCCTGATGGCACTCTAGAAATTGCCATTGGTGGTACTGATAGACCTGCCTCTGATAGTACAACTGGAACTGCTGTCGGATATACAGGAGAAGATACTCTCCATGGTGGAGGTCTCAGCTCACCCGAAGGGTCCTAGTGTGCTGATCCCTGACCAGTCGGCTCCACTCTGGTGGGCCTCTCACCCTCCTGATTTGTGTCTCCCTCGGCCTCCTCTCGCCTCCCCCATGATCGTCATCCACGACCACGAGCACGGGGTGGAGATAACACAATACGACGAGACATATCTGTTAACAAAACCAACATACATTATTTAGATATAAATTTAACCAAATTTAAAACCAACTTACTTCTTGTTTACCGGGAGAGATCTTGTCGCTGCCAAGTCCCAAAACATAACCAGACCAAACCATGTCAAGAAAATGACTCCGCTAAATTACAACCAAATCGTAAAATACCGATAGACCTCGAAAACAACTTCGTCAACCCTCAAGAAAAAGATTCCGCAAAAATAAACAAATCTGTAACATACAGATTGATCTCGTAAAACAACTCCATAAACCCACAGACACCAAAACATCGCAAAACCTTGCTCTGATACCAACAAGTTGTCACGACCTCAGAGGCACATGCTTACTCAAAAATCGGGCAGCATCTCCCCAGTACGAGGGACAAGATGAGGCAAATATATATACACTCCACCGATATAGCTTAGCCACAAGCGGCTGACATCACATTAATAAATAAAAGATACATCCATGCAGTTTATATTGAAACAAAATAAATGGATGGCTCAGCCATCATTAACATACAGAAAGTCAACATACTAGTAATAACGACAAAACCAAACAACACTTAACAAATAAAAATAATAGCGGAAATAAATCAGATACTAAATCAAACCAAACCAAACCGACATGGTTGGATTGAGGGACTGGCGACTGGATCCTCTCCTGGCTCCAAGAAACGCAACTACCTTCTATCTGAAACAAAAAAGAGAAAGTAGGGGTGGTGAGTCCGGGCGGACTTTGCGGGTATATAAGTAGACAATAAGCATGACATAAAAAAAGGCAAAATGGGTAGAGAACTAACAGGGTACAGCCCATAAGGAATATAGGAACACCTAAACATGCATAACATATATAGAACAACATGTTATAAAACCAAATAACAACTAAGCAGGTATAAAATAATGCAACAACAATAAAACCAAGATATACATGCATGTAAATCAAGTGCAACAACCATAGCTCATATAAATGCTACAATCACAAGAAAATGCATAAACAAAATATGTATGCATATGATGCAATGACATGTGTCACCCCTGACGCTAGTCAAGCCGCTAACACATCCCATCTGTGTGACCGAGTGGGTAGGGCTATGACAACTGTACGCACTCTAACGAATACCACAAAAAGGTGTGGTTGAGTGGACAGGATGCTGGGAAGCCAACACTCCAAAACCCTGATATATAGGGGGAGCCACCAACAACTCTAATATCCCTCGAAAACAACGGTGAGGGTGTTACTGCTTGCCTACAACTACAACATGTGTGGCATAACAGGATAGTTGCTCACACTCTAGCAACTACCACGACAACAAGTGGTTGAGTGAACCGTGCAACTAAATGACTAACGACGGCTTAACCATATGGAAGCCCAACAATCGTTAGTATGCAACGTGCAGATATGGTGTATGCTACAAGATGCATGAACATCCGGAGAACAACGATGCAACCAAAATCCAACAAGTAAACGATGCATCAATATAACCAACTAGAAATAAAAAACCAACGATTATGCACCTACACTACTAGGTAGGGTATTTCTAATGCCAAATAAACCTAGCTGTGTTTAATGGACTTCTAAGTACTCGCGTACAAGTAACACTTTACAGAACAGAAAACCAACTGAGGACCGTACATATGCGAATTTGGAATACTCCAAGATCATAGAAGAAAAAGTATCAACGACGACGTTAAAATAACAAACAACAAGGAATAAGGTCAAGCAACCTACTAGACATAAAATAGTCATGCTTTAAGGTAAAAGAAACTACTCGAGTACAAAGGAGAAGTACCCGCCTTTTAATTGTAGAACGTGACCGAAATAACCTCTTCACGATCAATCGATCGAGTCCAAGGTCAGGGTCCTGTATTGAGGATAAAGTTTAGCTATTAATACAACCAATAAATTAGCTAAATAAGATACTATCATGGTTAGGATAAAATTCTAATTATAACATCTACTTAATTAAATCATTAAATTAACAATGAATTCCTTCATAACTTAAACCTCAAATTCCGTGGTTATGATCTAATCCTTTGGGGTTCATGGTGAAAGATAGAATAATAATAATAGTCCAACCATTACATGGCAAAGTCTTACCATCCAACATCACCAAACCACAAACCCCTTTCCACCTCTATAACCCATGACAGGGAAGTAAAATCAACAATCTAAACCAACATCTCATGGCGGTAGATGTATAGTCAACATAGTCAACAAGGCTAAACAAGATAGAAAAACCAGTATTTAATTAGGTGTAATTTCATCCACACACTTATAATTCAACACTAAGCTTCATTATAGCTTACAGATTCCAAAACCATAGCTATCCCAAAAATAAACATAAAACTGAAAATAATAAGAATAAACAGAACCCATATAAACTCATGATAACCTACTACTCAAACATATAAACTTATCCACCTTTAACAAACCAACCCATGTTCAAAATAGAAACCCAACGCCTATAAACTTGCACGAATTTGATGTTGTATGATTTCAACCTAAGAAAAACCTACTGACCTCAAGCAAATTGTTCATATTGTTTATAGAATCTAACGAAAACAAGAAAACAACAAAAGCCCAGCCCACAACTACCACATCGGAAGACAAGGAATCAAAATCCAACAACTAAATCGATGATCTGTGATTAAGATGCTAATTTGAAACAAATTCCAACAAGAAGACATCAAACCTATTTTAGATCAGCCGAAAGATTGGCCGATTGTTGTTCCTAGCAGGAAAAATCGTCGGCCTAGGGTTCGCGCGAGGAGAACTTGCGGCATCTTGTTTGTGTGCGCCGGAGAGGGGGGAGTCGGCTTCTCCTTCGTGTGCGCCTTAGAGAAGGAAGGAGAAGGAGGGAAGGACGGTGAGTGGCGGGTGGCGTCGGCTAGGGCTGCGGCATCGGGCAGAACCGAAGGGGTCAGGGGAAAGAAACTAAATCGGGGAAGATGAGGGAAGTTAGGGTTTTTAGGGGTTTTAAATAGTTTTTAGTAGTTTTACATAAAGGCCCTCCAAGTTTGGAAAATTACAACTAAGCCCTTTAAAATTTCGGTTTTCAGCACACCCAGTGTAGTGGCAGCTAGAGTACGTTTAGACGTCATGTGCACATGATGCATCGTTGCATTTGTATTTGTTTGTTTGTGTTCGGTTGACATGTGCATAGAGATTTGTGTATTGCACTTGGTATGTTGATTGTGTATTACTCATGTTGTACGAGTAGATTTGTTGATGATTTCAGGGGTATCTGATTATATTGCACCTCATGATGGTTGATACTGGTATGCTCATTTATTCAGTTGTTTCTGTTACGCTCACTGATTCTGCTATGAAACTTTATGCCTGTTGATTCCCTGTTGCTTGTTATACTTTTTACTATCATGTATTATCTCTATATATTATCCACTGAGTTCACCTGGACTTACCATTGTTGTTGTATATTTACTTCCAGGTAGCTGATTGAAACATTATGGTGTCGCCAAGAGAGGACCCGATGGCAATTTTATTTCGTTGCATTCTTCTTTTCTTTTCTTGAAGGATTTTATTTTGTGCCTTTGCTATGTTTTGCGGTGTATTAGATTCATGCAGATGTTTGATGATGAGTTTTATATTTTGTGTGCAATGGTGGGGCATGTTGTGTTTTGGTGTATGAAGTAAATCGTACCGGTACACCTCCAATAGAGTTTTTGTAGGATTTTGTCATATTTTTCCTTTCTGTTTCTAGTCGTGTGGGCTGAGGTAGATTGTGAGTAGCCGTGTGACATGTATATAGGATCCATAGTTGTCGGTATGGGAGAGATGTTGTTCATTTATTGAGCAAGCATCAGCCTTGAGATGTGGCACATAGAGATACTTTAGGAGCAAAAGATGATAATGCTCACCTTAGGCAATCAGTATTGCCAACCCCCAAGCTAGATACAAACAGATAAATCAAGGGGACATTTTTACCCTAGTACAGAGGTCAAGCACCTATCGGAGCATTTTGCACCCGGTGGGTAAACCCTAAACTCCAAGACCAATTTTGCAAGCACAAATATATTTTTGATATTATAGTTGGTTTCAGCTTTACATGGAGTTATTCAGAGATCTCGGCTTGTTGATTCTTAGTTTATTTTATTTTCGTTCCATTGTGTTTATATATATATATATATATATATAGTGATTTAATATGTTGGCTACCCGATTTGGGCATCCAACGTGAACGCCCCTCTCAGTACTCGGGCGCTCGTGCCTGTTTTACTATGAGGGGAGCTGACGCTGGGCGCCTAAATCGGGCACCCAACATAATGGATCCATATGTCTCTTTTATTATATTGACACCGAGTGGGTACCTCCTGGATACCGAAAATTACACCCCGAGGTGTGACATGCCACATTTATAATGTGTAATGAAGAGTTCTCTCCCTGAGGGAATGGTGCAGTGGTAGAACGCCTTCTCAATTTACCCCACATCTAAGAATCGAGTCTCAATTTCAATGAACTAACGGATGAATTTTTTTTAATGGACGATTGACTTAAAAATGTTGGGCTGATAGACCGTCTATTACTAGCGCTTTCTAATTTATCCTGATGACCGATAAAAGATTGCTATAAGACCAGATATATATGATCACCCTCATGATTACATTTGATGCTATGTAAAAAAAATAATAAAGAGTTCTCTAACCATGGTATGGGTTGTAGAGCAGCAAGAACCTCTTGTTGATCAAGGTCAGGATTACTTCATCCCATTGACCAAGTTGACCTTCCTCTTCAAGACTTTGCACATTGAAAAATTTTGCAATAGATAATTGGCCGATGCTAGCCATATTCATCAACTCATCAATTCTATATCCCAGTTCTGTTCCCATAGAGATGCATAATTCCCGAAGGAATGTTAACTTTCCTACATTAGCTAAATGTCTTAAATTGGTCAACTTGTTTGCATCTTTTGCCAGAATGGGATAGTCTTTGTTACCAATTAGAACTTGTAAGAAGTAGAACTTCCATATTAATATTGATAGTGGTTTCGAAATCATTGATGTTTTCCAAACACTGGTAAGATATTCAGAAATAATTAAACTCCATAATCAATACTCGAATTCTTCTCAGTGATTTACATGCTTCTTCCATAAAATCACTGATTACACACTACAAGAATTTTTGGATTCAACAACACCCAATAGACAACGGTGTTTTGAAAAACCGGTGTCTTTTTTCATTTAACAACGGTTTTTTCAAAAACCGTTGATGTTGATAAATTTTTTTGCGGAAAAGACAATGGTTTTTAAAAAACTGTTGTCTTATGTATGTCAAAGACAACGATTTTTTAAAAACTGCTGTTTATTTGCTTGGTTACGACAACTGGTTTTAAGTAGCCGTCATCTATTTGTGTTGCTTACGTGGTAATACACAACAGCGAGCGAGCGCGAAAACGAAAACGCCCGCCGTTTAATGAGTAATGAGAGCCTCCCCTTAGTTCATTCTCTTTATTCGCCGCAGCAAGCGACAACGTCGAACCCTAACACACCTCAAACTTCCTTGCCATCTTTTCCTTCTTCTCGTTCTTCTTCTTCTTCTTCCTCTTCGCCGCACATAAACAAGATACCTCAAGCCTCTCTGTCGAGGACACCATGGGGATATAGGTAAGCTTTCACATCTATATGCCTCTGCGATCGTCACCCTCACTTACTTTGCCATGGCTTTGTTATCGCTCCCTGTCGCTTTGCTGTTAGGGTTTGACGTTGGGAGTGAGATTGGCGGCGTCTTTGAGTGTGCGTGCTCTGTGCTCAACTCCAGTGCCTCCCCATTTCACTGTTGCTCTGTACCCCAAATCTCCTCTCTTTTTTCCCACCGCTCCATTGCGCTTGGTCGGTAGCCTGCGACTTTGGATTTGCGGTGATGAGGTTGCTCATCCCCCTTGGGCTTTCTTTTGGCGTCTATCTTCTTCGACTTCAGTTCGTCTCCACTGTGAGTGATCTACCTTGTCGAAGGAGATACAAGCTTTCCCCTTTACTTGTCTCCGCCTTCCTCTGATTCATTTTCCTGGGGGAAAAAATCTTCTTTAATCGGCATCTTGCGGATCCGAAGTGTGATTGTTGTTCCTCCTTCCTCTACTTCCGGTAAGGAATACCAACAAGAAAGGTCGGTTTTGCCGTCTCCGACATTTTGGTGGGAAAGGGAACCATCTGCGGCGTGTGCATGAAGGACTGCTGAAACAATGAAAGATGAGAACTTGATGAAAAACAAGGTTTTCTTACTCTCACATTTGAGTTTTAGCATTGTTTTTTGGTCTTCCGAATTTCTGAGTTAGTCTTTTCTAATCTTGTTTAGAGAAGTCATCATGGTCGAAGATGGTTCGAAAATGGTTCAACATTAAAAACAACCCTCAGGACTTCCATGCTGATGATGATGTTTTTGGAAGATGTAGGTTCTGATTGTTTCTTTTCTGAACATCTTCCTTCCTTCTGTATTGTTTAAGATACCTCATTTGGTATTGATTCTCTTATCCATAACATGGATATATGCTCATATGCTCTTCCGTTATCATACCATGCACATGTTACTGTTTAGACTTCTGCTCAACTACCCTTTGGTTTTTCCCGAATCTGAAATAAATTATAAACTCCTTATCAGGGAAACAAAGCTTCCATTAGACTTTCTTCAGCTATGCATAAGCACAATTTTTGCATCCATTTTTTTGTGTGTTAATCTCAAGGTTTTAAATTTCGACCCGTGCCGATGTTTCGGTCCCAGACCGGAACGATACAGTTTCGATATCGTATCGTTTCGTGCCGATATGGTTTAAGTATTTTTTATTTATATATAATAATTATTAGATAAATATATATTTATTGTGTATAATTTAAAAATAAGTTGTATGTTAATTTGATATAAATTTTCAATTATTGAACAACTTAATATTGTTAAGAAAATAATTAAATATAATTTTCTTTAAAGAAAATTGATCTATCAATAACTCGAAATAAAATTGATACATTACAATATGTTACCTAACTAATACCAAAAGGAGTGAAGTGAATCAGATGAAGACATTGGTTCTTGTAGCATTCTGCTTAGATCAATTCCATAGTTCTCTAACGCCCAAATTAAATAAGCATCCCATGACATGGAATATTGATACTGATTTCTCCACATGTCCATCAGCGTATCTCGATTCATCACTGGAAGTTGGACTTGAACTGGCACCATTGAAATCGGAACAGGTACAGGCACAGGCACAGGCACAGGATAAGGATAAGGATAAACATATGCCTCTGAACTGTGGTATGATGGATCACCATATGATGCATCAGAGTTATAATAAGAAGGCTGAGAGTATGATGAACTTCGACTAGAATCAATGTCAGCTAAACTCTGTCGCATATCTTGATAATTGTGAGCTTTCTTTTGTTTGCCATCCTTATTTCGACGTTGATATTGAATAGGTCTAGCTCCATGATCATCTTGAGTTGCATGTGTGTAATCTGCCTCACATGTCCATGGCTCCGGTGCTTGAGTAGGGGGAACATAATTTTGACTACCAGATGCATTGCCACTATCATCACTTGCATGAGTACTTGCACTGCTATTAACTTCTCGTCGGACTACAGTATCAGAAGGTGATGATGTTTCATCACTGTCATCATGTTCTTGCTCATCAATTGCATCAAGTAGATTTTCTCTAATTCTCAATTGACCCCTTCCTGTAAAAGCAGGAGGCTTGACTTTTTCTTTCTTTTTAGTAAAAACTGTAGGAGCTTTACCTTTATCTTGAGAATGTCTTGATCGAGATCCAGAAAATCGAAATTCTTGATCAAAAGCTTCATCATAATCTTCTCCCTCCCTAATATCTCATGTAGTTTGTATTGTTTCAATCTGTTGAGTAAGAAATTGAGATGGTCGTGGTGGGTCTCCTGCTTCATCAAGTAATGGATTTTCAGCCTCAACAGCGCTCCACCAATCCATCATTGGATCATTCTCATTTTGGACAAATCCAATATCAAATGAGTCTACATCACCAGCCTCTTGTTCTTCATTTTCTTTTGTTATTACTCTTAATTGAAGGCGCATATTATAATGAACATAGACCATCTTCTCCAATCGACGATAAGAAAGACGATTTCTTACTTTTGTATGAATGAGGGAGAAAGTTGACCAATTTCTTTCACACCCACTTGAAGATGTTGTCTGTGAGAGAATTTGTACTGCAATCTTTTTCAAATTTGGAGCTGATCCTCCATATTGTAACCACCATTCAGCTGTAAGATAAATAAGAACAAAATTAAAATAATATTTTTATTTGCTGACAATAATTAATAATAATTTTTACTATATTTACCTGCATCTATTTTATATCTGCATGACACTGCAAAAGGATCACTAAAAGAACTATATGCCTCTCGAAATAATCGGCTTTCATTAATAGTCTCAGCAATTGATTCTCTATTTGTTTGTAGTCTTGATATCACATGTCTAAGGGCTTGTAACAAATCATCATTTGTGCCAAGATTATAACGGTATTGATATGCCGGATTGAGATAATAACCTGCAATAATTAAACATATATAAAAATGAAATTATTAATAACAGTATTAGAAATCCTTTATTAAAAAATACGTACCTGCCAAATGAATATATTTTCCCATTTGATCGTCCCATCTTGTATTGATTATATCAATGTAATGTTGATATATGGTTGGTGATTGAAGACGTCTCTTAATTTCCTCTTTTGCTTCATGAATTAGACGATAAACGTTGCCCATTTGTGGCTTCCTGTCCATATCGACTTTACGTAGAACAACGTACAAAGGTTCTATTGCTAGAAGAATATCTGCAATATAGTCCCAAAATCTAACAGATATAATAATTTTTTGCACCTCTTTACCTTCGGCTGTGTTAGAATATCGAGAGGCTTCCCAATCCTCAGAAGAAAACATGGCTTTCAATCCAACTTTTTTTTGATTCAACGATTTTAACAGGAGAAAGTGAGTGGCAAACCTAGTCGCTCCTGGTCGTAGAATCTCACCATTGATAAATTTCTTCATTAATCCATGAACCCAATGATGATTAAAGAGGAATTTTGTTAAAGATTGACCTTTTTTCACTACCTTCTTCACTATATCGAGTTTACCAATATCTCCCATCATCAAATCGATACAGTGTGCTGCACATGGTGTCCAAAATAATGTTTGATATTTTTGCTCCAATAATTCTCCAGCCCTCTTAAAGTTGGCACCATTATCTGTAATTACCTGCACTATATAATCTACACCTATCTCTTGAACTACACTATCCATCAAATGATATATGTAGGGTGCATCATGAAAATCTGTAGTTGCATCAATAGATTTATGAAATATCATCTTTCTATTGCAGTATAGTAGAAAGTTGATAATACTCATCCGTGTAGGTCCTGTCCAGCCATCACACATCAACGTAACCCCATATAAGCTCCATTGCTTTTTGCATGATAGGATCCAAGTTTTGATCTCCTCCACTTGTTCATCTAAATATGAACCAGCAATTTCATATGCAGTCGGAGGCTGAATTCCAGGACCAGATTTTTGGATGTTGGACACCATGCTACGGTAGTATGTGTTGTTTGCTGCATTAGGAGGAATATGATTAAAATGAAAAAACTTTGCAATACTTTTACCAATTGATTTCTTCGTCTCTTTTGTGTATGCATCATCAATCCTAGTCTGTTTGCTAGCTTGGTCTGGAAATGCCAGTGGATCAATATCAGTAATATCAACTGCACGTCTTCATCCCATAGAAGAAAAAAATTGACAAATACCACTTTGTGTTGAAGTACTACGAACACTTGCACTCCTTCCTAATGTCGGTGCAGTAGTTGAGCCACTTCTACTAGTACCAGCTGAGTCACTTCTATGTCGCATATTATGCTCATAGTCATATTGAGTTCGTGAGGCATTGAGAGCTGCTAAAAAATCTTCATCGTTTGGAACATCACCACGACCTTTAAATTCATCATAAATTGGCTCTCTAGAGATTCGACTATCAAGAAAATCACGTTGTCGTTGTTGTTTATACTTTATTGCTTTTTGACCTTCAACTTCTTCTTTCATTGCACGACGAACTTCTTGAGAAACTTTTGGACAATTCGAAACATCTGAATATCCACCAGCAAAATGTTGTTTTAGGCGTGTGACCCCACCACCTCGTCCAATCATATCGCAATGTAAACATTGCCAATGGAATCAATTCTCTAATCGGCGTGCGTGTCTCCAAGCTGGATCAGATTGATGTTTGGGTGCCATTACCTATGTCTTATAAAAAATTAAGAATAATTCACATTGTTAGCTCAAATAATAGTCATCATTATCAAGAACAATTTTATCATTATAAACAAACAAATTAAATATATAAAACTATAAAGGACAACTTCATTAAAGTAATCTACTACAACAAATTTTTATCAACTAATCTTGGAACAATAATATTAATTATTTAAATAATATATATTTAAAATGATAAAAATATTAAAATATTAATTAAATATTAATTAAATATAAATTAAATATAAATTACTAAATATAATAAATAATTATCAGATTATAAAATGATTTTTTTTGAAATTTTTTAAAAATTTTTTTAGGTTTTTTTTAAAATTTATTTAGAATTTTTAAATAGTATTTAAAATAGAAAAATAAATTCAGAAAATTCCTTAATTAAATCTATTTAAATTTTTGAATTAAAAAAGGAAATGCTGAATTTAAATAAATACTTTTTTTAAAAAATCAAATTTTCGGAGAAAATCGGGAATTTCTTTCCCGATTTTCCCGAATTCGCCGCCGAGCCATTCGGCTGCGCGCGGAGATCCGCCGGAGCCGCCCATCCGACGGCTCCAGCAGCCGCCGGCGAAGATTCTGGCGACGCCGGAGGCTTCCGACGACGTCGCCGGAGACCCACAGCGTCTTCGACCCGCGCGTCCAGCGTCTCCTCTATCTGCCGAAGATGGAGGAGCCGCAGTCCAGCTCCACCACCGTCTGGCGAGGTTTCCGGCGACCCCTCCGGCGACGCCGGGGAGTCCCGCAATGCCTCCGGCGAAGCTGCGGAGATCGTTTGATCATACCTGTCGCCGCCGCCGCTGAGCTTCGCTGCTGTCTTCGCCTCCACGCTGCGCTTCGCTCGCTGCTGCTCACCACCGGCGATCCACCGTCCTTTTATAGAGAAAAAAGGCAGCGAGACAGGCTGGCGCACCGACGCACGCGATTCCTTCTGACGCACGTGATTCCTTCTGTCGCGCATGCCGTGCGTTCACTGTTGCGCGATTCGGTCTGTCGAGCGCCGCGAATCACGCTGTCGCCACTCGCTGCTGTCGCCGCTGTCGCCGCGAATCACGCTGTCGAAACGTGACGCCGGCGCTCAGGCGGAACGAAACCGTTTCGCCTGTTTCGGGCGAAACGGTTCGGCACCGTAAACCTTGGTTAATCTATTCCTCTTATTTATTCATTATTCTGCATTATCGCAAGGTGATGGAGAAAGGAGGGCCAGCTTCATGGAGAGGAAGACAAGCACGGTGAAGAAAAGCAGGACAGGTATAAAGTGTTTGGAAACTTTGGATAAATATAGCTGGCTTTTAAAATTCCTTTCTCAGATTTTTTTTTCTCTCTTGGTTTTCTGAGCGATTGTATAAGAACTCAGATTGAGTTTGGCGAGGAAGATTTGATGGCGACACTGCTCAAGTTACAGATTTGCAAGATTACAAGTAATCTATCTGTTTTGGCCTTTTTTGGGGGAACTTCAATGTGACTAGTGATTATAAATTTGGTTGTAGGATTTTTGTATCGACATGGAATGTAGGTGGAAACTCCCCAACAAAAAAATTGAATCTTGAGGAATGGATCCATACATCTCCTCCTGCACATATATATGTTTTGGGGTCGGTTTCTGCACTTTTCTCTCAACTAAATTTTAAAACTTTTGTTTAATATACATGCATGATATATGGAGGTAGGTCTGATCAACTTTGTTTATTTTTTTTTTGTTTTTTCAGATTTCAAGAGATTGTACCTCTCAATGCTGGAAATGTTCTTGGTTCAGAAGGCAATATTCCTGCAAAGAAATGGTTAGCATGTTGGGATCTTCAGGCGACATAAACACAAAAAGGCAGCGGAAACAAGATCCCTCGAGCGATCCATGCGAAAGAAAAACTCGTACGAAATCATCTATCTAATAGATCTATCTAAAGCGTATACCTTTGGAGCGTGCCCTTACGTTTATCCCGCTCGTCCAAGCGTCGCCGGATCTCTTGCACGTTCAAGTGTCCGTGCCTCTATTCGTATCCACACGAACACGATATCTCTACTTCGGAGAAGAACTACCTTAGTTGTGCTAGCAACTTGAGGTAGTTCACAAAACACCAAGAACCCAAGATGTGGGTTTCAACCAAGATGGAGAAGAGAAGGAAGAGGGGAAAGAAAATGAGAAGTTATCATCCAAATGACAAGGGAAAAACTCTTTTATACTCATATCATGAGGAGTTTTTGCCTTTTAAACTTCCCTTCATTAAACATTTTAATGTAACTCTCTAACTTTTCATGTAACACTCTAATGGTGAGAAACTCTCCATCTTCCTCTCTTATTAATTCATTAAACATTTTAATGAATTAATATTTCATCCAAATGTAGTTGAGTCTAATCTAAATGAGTTTAACTCAAATTAGATCTCAATCCATAATCCAATTGGATTCACTTGAGTCTAACTCAATTAATCCAATTCCAATTAAATCTTAGCCAAATCAAGATCAATTAATCTCCGAAGCATCGTGTCCTTAGTGTGTGACCCAATAGGCTCTCGTAACGTTGGCAATGTGTCTAAACCAATTTAGACACAAAAGCAATGAGCGGCATCTAGCAATGCATCAATGCTACCCAAGTAACAAGAAAGTCGAGATCCGGCTTAACCTCCGTGACTATGGCAATGTATGACCTTGTCCTTCTATCCTTGATATCTAGATTGACCAATGAGGTATAGACCGTGTCATCCTCAATCAATCTTGTGTTTCTTGATCCCCAAGTAGACTCACTCAAACAAATGAGCTCAATATCTCATATTGACTCATTTGAGCATGGTCATGCGTTTTAGCAGTCCTACTCGATCAAGGGGCCCACAGATATCACTCCCGTCATATGGGAGGGATAGATCCCATTTACATCACTCACATCCCTCCGCATAATTCATTACATACTCAGTGATCGCCTTTATAGTCCACCCTGTTACGGGTGACGTTTGACGATACCAAAGTACATAACCCCTTATATAGGGAACCGTAGTAAATTCTGGTCTAAGGACTATTCATACCAATAGTCACATGAGAAAGTTTATGACACTCATATGACAATCTATGAAACTTTCTCATGGCGGGTCATTCAGTACACATTCTCCAATGTATGCCCATGTGTCAACTTGATATCACATATCCATGACTTGTGAGCTCAAGTCATCAGTTGACCTACATGTTAGTCTCCATGTATTAATATTGTCCTTGAATATTAATACTTGACTAGGAATGATTTAGAATAGTATTTTCTACATTATCTCACTATCGATTCAACCAATCGATATAATGTAGATAAGAACCTACTACCCAGGGACATTATTATACTTAGTTATTTGACACAGATACAAAGTAAGTTTAATAACCAAACATGTCTTTATTAATGATAGAATATGATACAAAAAATGTCCCCAGTCAATCATCACATAATTGGCTCTAGGGCTCCTACTAACATAGCACTCATTAGAAAGACACTAAACACTCTTCCCGGCATGGATGGCTGTGGTGGAGGTTATGGTTTACCATCCCCCATTCCCAAGCCTATTGTGGAGCTGGATGCTGATTTTGAGGGGTATTCAACAAGGGAGATGAATTCGTCACTCTTCCATCGACGATCATTCCATTCCATAAGTCATAGTTCCCAAGGCTGGTAGGAATTCTTTTGCTATCTTGTCTGAACTTTGGCATTGCTTATGTTCAATGGAATCATTTTGATTTTTTTTCCTTCCAGTTTGGAGTCCTTTTTTAAACCTATTGTAAATGCATCCGCCCCTACTAAAAGAAAGGTATGCTTCGGTTGGCACCTTTTGTGCGTGCCTGTTTTCCTTTTTCTCCGCAAAGAAACCTCATCAATTCTAGGTTTGTCTCTTTGTGTATTGTCTAGTATCAGTTTTATTTATTGTCTAAACATCTTATTGACTTGCCTACCTCAGTCTTCCCAAAGAAAGTGAGATGCAATTCTCACAAACTAGGTTGATTTATTGTCACATACAGCCTTGTAGACAATCTAGAAATGTCCTCCTACATTCTAAATCTTGCATCGAGTGAAAAAAACCATACTATCACATACGAGATGCTAACCATATTGGTTTATCTCAGGACTTTAGATTGGGCAGTTTCTTACTTTTTTCTCATGTTACATAATTTAAGTTTTGACCTTTTTGACTTTCAAATATCTGGAGAGTTGATTATGATGTGTTCATAAATGTGAAAGAATGGGTTGTCTTTTTGTGTTTTTAAATCTCTTAACTTAACATTTCAGATTGTGCTTGTAGACCAGTCTGATAGATTTGTTTTCAAGCCGATGTTGTATGAACTGCTATTTGGAGGTATAGATATTGTGGCTCAGATGAAATGATTTTTCTTTATATATATGACACCTAATTTGTGCATCATTGTGATTCCTGTCTTGATTACTATCATATGGCAGAAGTAGATGCATGGGAAGTAGCACCTTTATTTACAGATTTGCTGAAGAGCGCCAGCATACAGTTCATCAAAGATAGAGTAATGTTGTTGTATCCTTCTGATCATTTGAATCAATCAACCCCTGATCGTGGAAGCACATTATCTGGAGGAACTGTTCATCTTGATAGTGGAGTGGTCATTGAATATGATTGGTATATTATATTCCTCTGTTATAAATCTCATTTACGGAAAGAAAAATAATCTTTTTGTTAATCTAAGTTTATGCTAAATTTTACATGCTTTCTTTATTAATTATTAGTCCCTTACTGATCCTTGAAAAAAGAACTGTCATCAACGCTTATTCTAATCTCTAAGAAGCCAGATTTCATCTTTTAAACAGAAGCATTCATTTCAGTCTCTCCCTTGTAGTAGTAGTCTGGTGCAGTTGCTGACATGACTGAATTATCATTCCTTGGTTCTCTTTTTCTCTTGCTGACCCAACATTTCCTTTCTACTGGGCAGCCAGGCTGGTCCTAGCTTTAGGTGCTGAATCTAAATTGGATGTCGTTCCTGGATCTGCTGAATATGTCGTGCCAATCTCAACCTTGGCAGATGCCCATGTAAGCTCCTGGAGATTTTTTGCATGTTACATATAGCATTCCAACTTCTTGGTTAATATATATATATATATATATATATATATATATATATATATATCTCAAGTAGATTAAGGTAATGCTTTGTTCACTCAACAAATTGTAGATTAATTTCTAGATTTCTCTACATCAGATATAGAATGACATCTTAATCAATTACCTTGCTCTCCCATTTGAGCGCTTGTTATTTCTTCTAATTTTTTCTGCTTGTTATCTTAGGCACCAGGAAAGCAAGGATCATGATGAAGTTGATAACAGAATAACCTTTTTACCATTCTTATGCCTTCTGGCATGATAATTGCAAAGTAAAACTTAGGCTAACCAAAAACGAAATGGTAGCAACTGCCAATTGGACAATCATCTTCCTGATTAAGGACAAACAAATATGATTTGAAACTGTTCATAACTATCTTTGTAGAGTCACTTGCTATATTTATATTAATGAGTCTTCACTTCATCCTCGCTCTGATACTTAAACTCTTGGTTGATCCTCTCTTATTCTGTCCAACACTGACACGTAAGTTGACATTTATCATCCTTTTGAGTATTGATCACTGATGACAAATCATCCAAATCTGAGTAAAATAGTTACAATAGATTTCTATTTATGAATCCTGTTTTTTCTCTCTGTACATCAATTTTTCTTTTTGTTCTTTGAAATTATGTCATATGATTCTCCTATCTTGGTTAGCTTAACTTGTGGAAACCCACATACAACATTTTAGTTAATGGATTTTTCACACAGATATATATATCAACTTGACTAGCAGCTGACTTGTGGAAAAGTTTCTCTGTGTTGTTAAGTAAACTTTTATATATAGAATCATTCTAAACCTAGAAGAAATATAAACTCAAAGCAGCTTCATCAGATTTTAATTTTTGTCATCTTATTTCATAGGATAATAATAGCAATAGTAGTAGTAGTATAAGAAAAAGAAGAAGCAGCAGTAGTTCAAATAATAATATGACAACTGGTTCTACAAGAGGATTGTTGTATGTGCTGGGTAGGGACCATTCCTGGAATTACTTTGTTGTTAATACAACACCCACGTCTTGCATGTTCTTCCACTACTTTCGGCCTGCCAATAAAACTAGCAAAACTTGAATGCATTTGTATGATAGTGTGTATCTTTCTGTTAAGCTGCAAAATTATCTTCTAGAATCTTTTGTTCTACTATTTTTAGTTGTGAATGCTCATTTTATATTTCTATTTGTTGTGACAATTCATATCCAAGGGAAGGAATCAGCTTATTGTGCAAAGCTAAGGGGCACGGCTGTCTTCATCTAGTTGACTGCACTTGGATGAAGCTACTGGGGATATTTTGATGATGTTTGGACTAATTTAGATGATGTTTATCTCAGTTCTGGTTCATGATGTATATGATATTTTGATAATGTTATCTCAGTTTGGACTAATACTGGGGATATCTTAATGTATGATATTTACGCAGTATGATGTATGATATTTGATGATATTTTGATGTATGATAGTTTGAAGTGTGTTTGCTCAATATTATTTAATTATTTAAATAATTTATTTTTTAAATGGTATTTGTTGTAAATTGTTGGTTGCCTCAACCAAAAGACAACGATTTTTATTTATTGTCAAACTATTATTTAAATCACACACAAACAACGGTTTAATACTATTGTTAATCTATTGTCGATCACATTAAAAGACAACGGTGAAAAAACATTACTACACTGTTGTTATTGACTATAAACGACAACGGTTTTTAACTGTTGATGTTGAGCACCACTTTTAACAAATGACCTTTAACAACAGTGTTTTTAGCCTACGATAATGGTAAACGCCCATTGTTAATAAGCATTTTTCTACTAATGACATTCAATGATTGGATAGATTAAAATCCAATAGTTAACACTACTTGCTACTTACTAAAGCTTCACAAATTATATTCAATGATTTGTTAGATGTGAGAGATAAATGAAGAAGAAAATGCTAAAAAAAAATCGATAGAAATTGTCTCTGCAGTTGAATAGCTCATGAATGTGGATAAAGTACAAGTAATCTAGAAAAAGCATATAAGAATAATCATCACAAGTTGAATGTTAAACCACACCGACATTGAACAAAATATAAAAGTTTGTAAGATTAAATACATTATTGGAAAGCCTTATATATTTGTTCGAATTAGTACTAAGATAAAATCAACTGGGGTGATTAAGTTAGACGAGAGAACTTGAAGAAGATGCAGATGCACTTCATATATATTTCACCAGAAGCTATATTATTAGGCTGTAGGTTCAGAGATAAGAGTGGAAGAAAATTTGATCCTCTAATTCTTAGCTGCAATATCTGCTCACTATTGAATATGAATCTGATAGAAACAATCAAGAAAGATTAATAATTGAATGATTTGGCTTAATCAGCATGAAAAGATGTATATTACTTCTGGGATTGATGGTACATATAGTGTTCTTTTCAAGACTATAAGTCACTCTACAAAAAATTCAAGAGTTCCAAAATGCAGAAGAAAATTAATTTACCATGAAAACAAATAATATAGAGTTCCAAATAGATAAATGTTCAACCACACAAGATGTCAACAACACAAGATGAATGTTCAACCATGCACACAATTGTTCAACAAAAAATATAAGAGCTCCTAAAGTCAAATATTGAAAATTCTTATGGAATAGCTCCAATTAGTACTTAGATAAACAAATTGGAGTTCTCAACATGAGGAGAGGGGAGAAAACTTGAGGAAGCTGCAGATGCACTTATGATACAGAGTCTCTGTTCATATATTTCATCACAAGCTACAATGCTTGTAGGTTTGGTGACACGAGTGGAAGAAATGTTCTATCGTCGCCTAATTCTTGGTAGCCATATTTGCTCACTATTGAATGTGGATATGATAGAGATAGTCAAGAAAGATTAGCGATTGAATGTTTTTGCTTAATCAGCATGAGAAGATAAATTACCTCTAGGAATGATGGTCCGTATGGTGTTCTTTTCAAGACTATAAGTCATTCTGCAAACATTTCAAGAGTTCGAAAATGAACAAGAAGAATAATTTACAATGAAAACAAATAATAGAAAGCTAAAATAGATAAATATGCTCAGACAGTTTTGAAGGAAGACAACAAATAGCAAAATTAAGATGAGATTATACTTTTGTATAGCCAACCATGATCATAGCATCTGAAGCAAGCAGTGGTATTCAAATGGTTCACACATGCCCTTAATTTCCCAAGAACACCATCAAATTTCAGTAATTCTTTTGCAACTTTAACAGAAGTATCAATCTCTTTGGAACTCCGATGTGTTTTAGAAGTGTGACCCTTCTAATAAATATATCAAGTAAATCAATTGTGTTTTAAAAGTGCCCTTTTGATAATTAGGTTCTTCCCTTGGTGGTTTATTTTCAAAATGAATGAAAACAAAAACTTAAAACATAAAGAGATTGAATCCAAATTGATAACTTGCCCTTTTGATAATTGGTCACGTCTTGTGGTTGGTATATATATATATAAAAGATTTATTTAAAAAAATATTGATTTAAACAAAAAAAAATGATTGATACATGGGAGGCGTCTCAGGGGTTGCTTGCTACTGACATGGTTGCAATTGACTCGAGCTTGAGGTGATACGTATAGAACACAAAATAAGCAACATAAGATATTATTATATAGCTCAGAGAATAAAATGGACAGAGCAATTTGAGAAAATTTAGTCTATGGCATGGTAAGTGTTGATGAGGTAATTCAATCAGCAAACACAAAATGTACTATGAATAAAGTGGTGATTCCTCGTTAGCATTAACACACCTTGGCCTTGTCCTCTTTGTCCGCTCTGATATTAATGTGAGGGATGTGCTTGATGTTAGGCCAGTCCGGACCCATGTTCTTTTGGCAACGCTTCTCAAGTTGTGCACTGCATCTTTCAATCGTCAGTTCCACCAGTGAGGCAGGCATCCTAGGTAGTGACTTGAGTTCAGGAGCATTAGATATATCAAGATACTTGAGCGATGAAAATCTCTCCAAAATTGCTGGTAAAAATTGCAGATGAGACATGTGTCTCAATTCTAAATTTTCGAGAGACTCCCGACATTGCAACAACCACTCCTCTATCTCAGAAAGAAAGCAAGTGAATTTGGTGTCAAGCTGTTCATATTTGATAGCAAGGGTCTTTAGCTTTTTTGCAATCGGCAAAATGGTGAGATAGAAGATGCTGTCAATACAAATTATTTCAAGTGAAGGTAATGCTTCCATCTTTATCTTTGTTGCACTTTGTTCTGTTGTGGTTGCAGGATTCTGTACAGCGGAAAATGTTGTAGCGAGTAATTTGGGGCATTTGTGAATATACAATTCTCTGAGGGAGATAAGTGCCGTGAATGACTCCAATTTACATAATTCATCACAGTGAGAAATCCGCAATATCTGCAACGCTGTCAAATTCTGCAGATACTCTATGTTGGGAAGAGACACCAAATGATTGCAAGTTAATATCTCTAATCTTTTGAGGGAGGTAAGCCCTTGAAGGCAGCGACTCAACGACTCTTGAGAAATCATAGACGTAAAAAGTTTTAGGGATTCAAGTGAGGATGGAAGGATGCTAGCAGCTTTATTACTTGCAGAGTGATCAAAAACCGAGGAAGATGATGCCGTAGACTTCCTTGTCTTGTCTTTTAAAAATTCTCGTGACTCAACCTTAGCAGAAAGGAATTTCGGACAATCATAAATAAGTATATTTTTAAGAGATTTTATAATAGATAAGCCTCCAGGTGAAGTCAAGTCTTGACAATCCCAAATATCCAAGTATCGAAGTGTTGTGAGATGTTCCAACTCATTTGTTAATGGAAGTGATGTCATGCCCCGTAAACAACATAATGACAATTCAGTGAGTGAAGTAAGACCTCGTTGATAACTTGCCAAATCTCTGAGTTTGTCAAGATTTTCAAGTCTGAGTTTTTTCAGTGAGGACGGAAGGAAATTACCATCCTCTTCGCCAATTGATCCAATATCTAGAATTTGAAGGGACTTGAGGATCAGTTGCTGAAATCCTCCAAATGTCGTAGACCCATTAGAATACTTGTAGAGCCGTGGAAGAGCTTCTAATCCCAAATTTCCCATGTAAATATTTTCTATAGACAACGAAAGGGCCGGAATTTTCTTTAGTTTGGGACAATTTTTAATTGTAAACCTTTTGAGACGAGGGAACCATATATAGTTATCCGCACCATTCCATTCCTCCAACAGGGGAAGATCACAAAACTCAAGTTCCTCTAAAATCGGAAATTGTTGTTTGTCAATCGGATCGAAGGAGTGACAACCCAAACTTCTTATAGCATCCATGCGATACAATTTTATTAACTTAAGGCAGGGCAACTTCCATAGAGGGGGCAACTCTTCCAAATTTGTACAAGCATATAATTCAAAAGATTCAAGCCGACAAAGAAATTGAGTATTCATCCACGGTGCGGGCCTACCACCTTCATACCCTCCAATGATGAGTTCTCTAATCGTGGGAGGAGGCTGTAGAGCCACGAGAACCTCCTGTTGTTCATCTTCAAAATTGCTACTTTCTTCAAACCTGTTCTTATTGTCCTCCCAGGACAGTTTCAAGCTTGTGAGATAACTTTTATTAACCAAGTTGACTTTATTGGCCTCTTCAAGATTGTGCACATTAGAAAGTTTTTTAATAGATAATCGGCGGAGATTATCCATATTCATCAACTCATCAATTCTATATCCGGGTTCCATGCCCACAGAGAAGCATAATTCTTGGAGGAATGTTAACTTTCCTACTTCAGCAACTGAGAAAAGTGCATCCTCCTTTACTTTGTATAGATGTCTTAAGTTGGTCAACTTGCTTGTGTCTTTTTCCAGAATGACATTGTACTCTCTAATTAGAAATTGTAAGAAGTAGAACTTACAGATTGATAGTGATGATGGTGGAGCTGAAATTTCAAGAAATCGTAGTTTCACAAAGTCACTGATGCTTTCCAAAGACTGATAAGGCTCAATAATCAATACTCGAATTATTCCCGGTGATTTACAGGCATCTCGAATAAAACCATCAAGTTTTTGAGAATCCCCATAGTATTTTTCTATCCGGAGGGTTCGCAAGTGCTTGAATTTGCACACCATTTCAGCTAGGGTACCGAGTTGAGCATCTGTACTGGTAATAGATATAGATATATGTCGAATGGTATTATAATCCAAAATGTAATTTGGAGTATTGTCATACACAATTCGACAACATTCATAGTGCGAGACATGGCGAGCAAGACCGTTCAACATATCATGCATGGTGTAATAGCAATCTTCGTTTAAATCATAAGGTGCATTGCCCTTCCAAGAAAGATTGATTCTATGAACATCAAAGAATGATTTGTTGCACAACATATCAAAGCAATAGTTAGCTATGTCCTCATCCGAGCCCTCTGATCCATCAGAGTAAATTAGGCCTGCTGCCACCCACATGCACACTAGCTTTTGCTTTCTGAACCGGTAATCTTGAGGAAATATGCTGCAGTAGGAAAAACACCGCTTCAAGCGTGGTGGAAGCATCTTGTAACTGAGTGTTAGAGCTGGAATGAATTCGGAGTTTGAATCTTGTGGCATTTTCCAAACTTCACTTCTTGAAATTCTTGTCCAGTGATCTGCTTCCAGTTTATTGTTCAACGCTCCTCCAATTGACTTTGCTAAAAGAGGCACGCCATGCAATTTCTCCACTATTTCTTCGCCAATTTTTTTAAGCAGTGGGAATTCATTTGAGTCTTGGTCACCAAATGCATGCTCGTAGAGCAGAGAACGACATTCATCATTTGATAAGCCCTGCAACGTCATTGGCTTCATTGTGCCTCCTTTTATTACACTTGAGATCATCTTTGCAACTGATTTCAATCTAGTTGTTAATAGTATCCAGCTACCCTTTTGGCCATATAGCAATGGAATACATAGTTTCTCCCACTCCCTCTTGTTTTTGTCATCCCAAGCATCATCTAGGACAAGTAAAAATCTTTTGGAATGTAACTTCTCCTTGAGCTTAACTGGTATCCGTTCCAATGGCCCAGATTCAGAACTGTCAGTGAAACACTCCAGAATTTTCTTCAAAAGACTTGATGCATTCAGATTAGGTAAGGTGTCACACACCCAGATCTTGATTTCGAAGTGTTCCTTCTTTTCATTTTCAAAATAATCAAAAACTTGTTGAGCGAGTGCAGTCTTCCCCATACCACCCATCGCTACCAAAGGAAGGCAATTGACATTCTTCACTGACACTCCCAGCAAATACTGGATGATTTTCCTTTTTTCTTCCTCACGTCCCATGAAAGACAATTCAGGCAAACTAGAAGTGATCCTACTCTGATGAGACAATGGTAGAATATCCTGCTGCATTTGTTTGGTGCTGATGCCACCTGTTTCTTTCACCAGTGCCAGAAAATTCTTGACATCTGAAGCAGAGGTATTTAAGTTCTTCAGGCATGTCCTTAATCTCTCAAGAACATCATCAGATTTCACTAATCTTTTTGAAACTGTAACGGAAGTATCAACCATTCTAGAGAGCTTATTTTTGTCACTGTTAGCTTTCTTCTTCAGTTCTAGATATTCCAGCTCATCCAGCACATCCTCAGCCTCGTCGATCCCATCCCTGAACTGCCACAGCCACTTCATTAATGCTCCATCAGAAGATTCGGACATAGTTAATCTATGTTCGGCAAAGCTAACAACAGCTTCGATCTGAGGAAGAAAGTCTTGAAGCTTTTTCACTTCTTCTTGCAAGTTAGTTTTCCAGTAGTATTGATCTTGCGCATAAGCAATGACTGCATCAATTAGTTTATTGATGACAGATTTTGCACCGATAAACAGTATTGGTGAGACTACGTCCATAGCTGCTGCTGCTGAACAACGATTTTAGATAAATTAGACAGTATTCATAATCATCTTTCGTCTATTAAAAAACACATACTAGCTGGAATCTCACAAACAAATATGTAATAGAAACAAAAACATATAGTATACCTGAGATCACAGAAGCAAATTAATCTGTAATAGAAACCAAAAAAAAAAAAGAGCAAAAAAGAGGAATATATCACATCTGTTTTACCATAGAATAATAAATCAAGAAGAAAGATGGTTTAATTACCTTGTTGAAGCTGAACAGAGCTGGAAAGCTATCCCGATAGATGTGAAGAAGAACCAAGAAGACCAGTTAATTTTGCTTTGTAGATGCTGCATAAATGTTGGATCTGTGTTCCAGCATGGATCATTAATTATTGCCCTTGGAGTTTTCCTATGATTGAAGCTGAAGTCAGAGCTAAGGCATATGCCACCGAGGTCTATGGTTGCATCTCTAAAATATTAGGGCCATCAAATTATGTATTGTGCGGTGTCTAGTATTTTTTTTTAATTTCGAGTTTAATCATTTATGTTTTTTATTTTAAAATTTAAAATTTAAGGTCTAATATTAAGTTTTAAAAATAAAATTACTAAGGCGCCACCCATTGTACTAAGGCTCAATCACTTATATATATATATATATATAAAACTAGATGGTACCTGTGCGGCTTGGTTTGGTGGAGAAAAAAGTACAAGTGTCACTGTTGGGAATCAACAGGATGTTTGTGAAGCTGGTCAGTCTGTGATTTTAAAGAGCAATAGAAGAAATAGGTTTAGTGCTGACATGTTTGGTTCATTATTGTACACGCTTCAACTAGGGGAGTTCAAGAAGGATTTTATTGATCTTACTAGATTAGATGTTCGTTTTGACATTCATTCAGCTTCATCATTTGTCAAAGATGCTGTGTATCTTATCTCTGACATTGTCAAAGGCCGAGTTGACAGAGAAATGAATCCTCTTGCTTCCCCAAAAGTTTAATCTAATCCTTCAACAACAGGTATATCTTGGCACAGTTCTGCCACTTTCTCTTATGATTATTATCCTTTGGTAATTTTTTCAAAGGCAATTTTTTGGGCATAGTTAGCATATAGATGCAAAAAATATCATGGTTTGCTTGACTTAAAACCTTATATACCTCTATGGTTTGAGTAATTACATAACTAAAGCAACTACTACCAGAGATCCCGCGTGCGCGCACACAAAACCCCTGTTCTCATTGAACTAGGCACGCTGTCATCACTGTCCAGGTCTGTGATGTGGTCAATGCCAAGGAAAGCTGCTTTCTGTCCGATTAGAGAGCCTAATCATGGAGGGAAACAGATATTTTTCAGTCCATTTTCTTTCCTTCACCTCTCTCTTTTTTTGTAAAGAAATACTGAAATCTGATACTGTTTCTTTGTTCATGCTGCAAGCAATTGAAGCAACATTAATTAAAAGATTGTACACACTTTCTGTAGTAATACCAACGCAGGAATTCTGTTATGATGACTTTGAATTTTAGCATGTGATTGAACATCTTTCTTTAGTCACAGAAATTTAGCATGCTAAACCTTTACATAATTTTATCCAATCTTTTTGTTTTCCTCATTCATCAAATATGCTTTCACAGGTAGCAGGGCCTATAGTATTTCGCATGGATTCCCGGATTTCTTTTGGTTCCCCATCGCATAAGCAGTTGGCTCGTGTAGGGGATGTCATGTTCGGCTTGAGCTACTCTTTCAGACTCCTACAGGCTGGAAAAATATTGTCTTGGTTTTCTCCTAAGAGGAATGTGTAATAAACTAAGTGCTTGTTCTACAATGCTTGTATATTAAAATATTTGGTTTTCCCGGCTGACCGTACTAAGGAGCCTACCAAGTCCAAGTCTGCAATTTTGATGAATCTGAAGTACCAATCCCCATAAGTTCTCCATTTATTAATATTTATCTTTTTATTAGTTGTAATGTTTTTTTATGTATATAAAGCTGATGTTTTATTATTTGTTTCATGGTTCTATGAATTTTTATATTTTCTATTGACGGAAGTAGACCGATGTGTTATTTGTTGTGATCTTTTTATTTGGATTTTATGTTAAAAGATAAAGTGAGATTTTTGTTTTTCTATGATCTGTTATGGAATAACAACTACATGACATCCTGATATGTCTTTTAAACATTCATAATTATAAATTAGAATTGGAAATATTCTAAACAATTAGAAGTTTCAAAATTTGAGTATCTTGCTGTTGGAAATAAATTTCATCAGCTCAAAGAGAAATAGAAGATAAATAATCTTAAATACCTTGCTTTTTAATATTACGATGTGTATAATTTAGTTTGTGATAAAATTTTAAATATATATATTTTTATAATATTGTAAATAATCTATCACAATAAATATTGTTACATGATAATATTTTTAATTACTATTATTACCAATATTTTTAATAATAATTAAATAATAACTAATGTTGAACATAATTTATTATTTATATTATTGTTATTATATTAATTTAATGGGTATGATAATATTTTGGGGAAAAAAGTGGAATATTCACCAATGGAATCTATGATTCAGTCAGAATTCACCAACGGAATTTCTAATTCCGTCGGTGGTTTCGTTACTCAGTCCATTTTTAATAATCGGTATTTCCCGACGGAATCACCGATTCCGTCGGTGGATGCGTTACCAAAATACTCAGAATGACCCGACGGAATTTGTATTTCCGTCGGAAAATACCGACTGAATATATCCGTCGGAAAATATATTTACCGACGGAAAATTAGTTTCCGTCGGAAATATTGTCCCGACAATTATTTTTCCGACTTTTGATTTTCCCGTCGTAGCTCCGTCGGTAACGATGATTTCCGACGGAATTCCGTCGGTAAATTCCGTCGGTAAAGGTCAAATTTTTTGTAGTGAGACATGTGAATGAGTCCACAGCATTTGATTCATAGTTTAACAAAATTATAAAGAGAAATGATAAAATATGGACCTTCACTCCGCACTTATCCGCGCCCTGACTTGAGACGCTTCCCATGCATAAGAGGCACCGCAAGTCGAATATTTTTTTTAAATAGTCGAAGTACCTGTATTCAAATCAAATTTAGGTGTCTTAGTTTATTTTTTTTTAAAAATTAATATTTTCTCAAATATAAATTATATCTCATGAAGATTTAAATTTTTTTTACCTTAAACACTATAACCTAATAGGGAAGTTTGAATCCTAAAAGGAAAATCTTATTAACTTAAACTCCTACATCTTAAAATTTTAAATCTTAAACACATATAATTTACCTCATGAGTATCTAAAATTTTTTTATCTTGAACACTATAACTCAAAAGGGAAACTTAAACTCTAAAAGAAAATTTTTATTACCTTAAATCTACTGTAGCCCAATTTCTAAATCCTAAATCTTAAACTATAATAACAAAACAAGCTACCACTACAAGTGAAGGCGCCTCCAATTATTATGTATGTTATTTTATAAGATCTAATGTATTCCTCTTCAATATCTTTCAACCCTAGCCTTCTCTCATTACATTTATTTTTTGTTAGTGACGTTTTCTCTTCTGATTAGTAAGAACATGAATTAGAATTTTTTATCCATGCAATGCAAAATAAAAAATATTAGTCTTTTTTCGAGTTCCCCCTTTTCCCTTAAGTAGCTCTCCCTCTTTATACTTCTCTCGCTCATTGATATTGGGAAAGAGAAATTACATCCAACGCTGTCATGTTGATTCGGTGCTACTATGCTCCTTGCTTAATTAAGTTCAAATGTTGAGGGATTCATCCATATTGTGTTCGATCGAAATAGAGGATTTTATTATTTTTTAGCAATAGTGAGTTAAATATCTTTGTCATTTCGCTTCCTGGATGGATATTAAGTTTTGCTTTTATTTATATGTATTTACATAAATACATTTTTTGATTTCCTTTTTTTTCTATTCTATCATTTACAACTATTTTGGTTTAGGTGATAAAAAATATGATGTTTATTTTTTCTTTTGTTTTGTGTCTAAAATGACTTATTTAGATTTTAATAAATGATAATGGCTGGTTTGATCTCGTTACAATCTTCATTTTCTAAGGATTATATTGAGTTTTATCATTTTGTATATATATTATTTATGTATTTATTTATTGTGATTTGTGGTGATGATGAGTTGAAGATGGAAAGATGATTTTTTTCTATTATTGTCTCATTTCATTTATTCCTTTTTTGTAAGAGTTATTATTTTCGTCTTTTATTTGAGTAATTAGACATATTTTTTTATCTTTCTTAGTTTTTAAAAAATTCTAAATATATTTATTTTCGACTAAATTGGTTGTCAGTTACAAGTCTGAATGAAAAAGAACGAGTAATTTTTTTTAAAACAATGTTAAAGTCTTTTTTTTTATCTAGGACCTTAAATAGGCTTGAGCCGGCCCTGGAAGCGCCTTGAATCTTGGCGTATATATATATATATATATAACAAAAATATAATTATTATAAACACTAACAAAAAGCTCACTACCTTTGGTTTGTTTTATAAATCTAATTTTGGACTATCGAGCAAATGCAGATAAACTTTTATGCATCTACTTGGTTTATTTCTGCCTAAAAATTGCGAACATGTTGTTGCTAAAAAATGAACAAAATTGGATCTTGAAAATTACTCTGGAGTATTTTCATTTAATTGGTTATTTCCAAACAAATAAAAAATAAAAAAAATAATGAATTAGATAACAACTTTATTTAAGATTATCGATTCTATAAAAGTTTTTGACAACAAGTAAATTGAGAAGTGGTGACTCTGGAGTAAATTGAAAAATAATGAAAAGTTTTTGACAACAAGTAAAAAAAATCGGTTTATTGCATTAAAATAATAAAAGTTGACTTGTATTTATATTAGCCTAACGTACGTACATTGAAATGGTGTCTTTAATATTTTTATTAATCCATTTTAAGATTATCAAGAAAAACATAATACACTAAGTCAGATGTTATATCTAACATGTTTGGATGACTGATAATTGATTTTATTAAAATTTGATTTTAAATATCTAAAATAATAATATCATATATATTAATCATTAATTTATTCCGTATAAATTTAAACTTAACAATCTTCCTAAATAGAAATAATTGAAATAATATTTATATCTGACAAAAATTCAAATCATATCTTTTTAATGATAAATCTTATTTAAATACCGACTCAGTTACCGCGGTAAAAACTTATACGGTGTGATAAAAGTAGCGTTAGGTAATACAACTTGACTTATTATTTATTTAAAATTAGGTTGTTGTATATACTAATGGTAACTTGAGTGTTGGTTTTTTTTATGAATATTAATAAATTAAATGCATTAATTTATTTGATTGTATATATTATTTTCATCTTACAGAATAAATATACATAAACTTATAAATAAACTTTTCAAATAGAGTTAATAGGATGTATTATACTAAATTATTCGTGTGGAATGGATGGATGACTAATATAATATATACGATATTGTGATCTTAAAATTTTAAAAGTTAATATGTGGTAAAGTTAATATGTTCGTTCTCTTCACATGACAAACATAATATTCGGGCTAGCATCCTCCGTGATTTATCTCCTTCGTATTAACTCTGAGACGGATTAGCAAGGCATTGGGGCAAGTGAATCACCTTTGCCATCTTATAGTTTACATTAAAATTATCTTCACGGGATAGACTGATAGTTAGCACGCACAATGTTGCCATCTTAGAGGTCCAGGATTCAAAATTATGGCAAAGATAATGTAAAATACGACAATTCGAAAATCCGGACAAGAAAATTTTTGGGATTTTTCTGGATAGAGTCTAGGATTTCCGGCCCTACGGGAGGAGCCCAAAATAAGTTGACTTATATAAATTTACCTAAAGTTAAGAGGTTAAGCTGATAAACTATTTAATCCTAGGAACTTAAGGTGTATTATATACATTTAGAGGGTTAAATTGCTAAATCCTTTACCCTAAGGACAAGATTTGAATTTTTGAAAGTGGAGGGACCTTTTTGCAAAAAGCCCCCTCCTTTGGTATTAAAACTCTCGGCTGACCCTTTTATTTACAGCTTCCCGAGCCCTAGCCGCAGCCAAGACCCGCAGGCGCCGACTCCTCTTCTCCCTTCCGCGAGCCCTAGCTGCAGCCACAGCCCCGCCGACCTCTACTTCTTCCTCCCCTCTCGCGTGACCTAGCCGCTAGAGCAGCCCACGCCGATCCTCCTCTCTTCTTCTCCTTCGCGCGCCGCGCCTTAGACCACGCGGCCCCTTCGTCGATGCCACAGCTGGTTGAGAGAAATCCAAAGGCGCATCTCCCTGTTCTTCTCCGATCGCGTGGGGCTTAATCCATCTCCCTCTTCCGTTGTGTCGATCGGCCGATGCCAGTGACAATCGTCGGCGATTGTGAGAGTTGCAGTTGGGTTTCTTCCTTGTGGCCATCACCTTCAGAGCGGAGCCGTGAAATAATCGTCGGTATCAGTAAGGTATGGGATGCTATGGATCTATTTCAAAGGATGAACTAACAGCTTAGTTGTATGAAATTTATGCTGTAATGAAACATGATTTTGAATCTATCTCGGGTTTGTTTAGAGGAGTTTCTGAGAGTTGAATCGAGATTCTGATTTGGCATTATAGGGATTGTAGTCGGAGATTTCTGATAGTTGCTTTAAATCTGTGTTCTGCTCAGTTGATGTTCTATTCATGGGTTGCTTCGGTTTGATCTGGCAAGGTTCTGCTTTAGGAATGGGATCTGTGGGATGGTGGTTGGTTGTAGAGGTTGGTTCATTTGATACTGTGCCGTGAGCTTCTTGGAGGTGGCTGGAGGTTTGGCCTTGCTCCGTTGGTCGTATGCTTCGAGGTGGAGATTTGCCATGGTTTGTTTGGAGATTAAAGTATGGATTGAGCTTTACGGTATGTTTAGAGTTGTCAAATGTACTGTTAAATGTGTTGGTGGAATTGTTGTGTGTGTATCTATGTGAAGTAGTTGGATTAGTAATCAGTTTGGTGTCTTGGTTCATTTATGAGGATCGATTGGGCTAAAGTTTAGTTGTCTTATTAGTAATGTCTACAAGGTTGGAATTCTGAGGATTGTCTAATTGTGGTGTTATTCATCGGGATTTGATCAGATGTATTTTAGTATTCTACTTGGATAATTGTCGGTTGGCTTGTGAATTTTGTTTAAGATCGAATGGTGTTTGTGGACGATTGGTTGAGTTTAGGGCGATTTGACCCGTGGCTACCCTAGTAAAGGAATGGATTTGGTTAATGTTGTGAGGGTAAGGATCTGGGATTAACTCGGAGGTTGATCCCTAACCAAGGTTAATTCTAATTAAATTAGCGTTAGCCTAATTGTGTGGTTCAGTATTGGAGTAAATCACACTTTGATCAGGTTGGGTTAATTCGGATATGACTTGATGTCTAGTCTAGTTAGCATCATTTGTATTGATGGCTTATGTTATGATTTATGGATGCAGGACACTGAGTGATTTGCGTTGGACTTCTTAGACGGAGGTTCTTATTTGATACGGACTCCTTCTACTCTCTGGAGGCGGGTACCCTTTGACTTATCTTTTAGATATTGTCATCTTGTTATGCATAGCCTGTTATAGATAGCAGTAAGATCATACGCTATCCCTGTTTATTATGCATGTTCTGGATACTTGTTATTTATCCCTGGGTTATTATGCCTGTCTTGGATACTTGTTAGTTATCCCTGGTTATTATGCCTGTCTTGAATACTTGTTAGTTATCCCTGGTTAGTATGCCTGTTCTGGATACTTGTTGACTATCCCTGTTTATTATGCCTGTCCTAGATACCTGTGGTTTATCCCTGAGTTATTATGCTGTTAGTTCCATACAGTATCAGGTAGTGTCATATCTATATGTATGCTTAGAGATCGTGATGTATCTCCTGCCTTTGACCTTGAGGGATCTGTAGTTTTCGGCCAGTATACCTTGTAGGTTAACTGTATTTCCTGTTATAGGATTTCAGACTGAGACCTAGTATACTGAGGACTTGGGAGGGAGGTATGTGTATCTATCATACACCATCCTTGCATTGCTGCATGCCGGCGATCAGCGACTCCCTTGTGGTTGAGTCTATCGTCTTCCGGTACATGATATGTGCACATGGCCACTCATGGGTTAGTGGATACCGTAGGATGTGTGCATTTGCTCTGTACTGCTCCGCTCGACCGCTCAGGGGTAGTGGTTTCGGAGCGTGGTAGCAGGCGGAGATCCCTCCTCTTTCCATAGACCAGAGGAGATGAGAGCGACGCTCCCTCATATATACATGGGGTAGGGGGGCGGTCCCCCGACAGCATCCTGTCCACTCGGTCACTCAGGAGCAGTGATAGCAGGGTGCGTACAGTGTCACAGCTCTACCCACTCGGCCGACACAGTATCGCCTGTCTCGGTGGCTTGACTGGAGTTAGAGGGTGACCATGACATTGCACCATGTGCATATTTTGCATCGTGCATTGTTTGCTGCACTTGATTTCTGCACTTGATTGACATGCATATACTGGATACCTGTATACCTTGGTTTATATGTTATACTTGATCCATAGGGATTTATTTCACCCTCTGCAGGATAGATGGATTCTGGTATGTATCTTTATTCAGTACCTTCAGTATACCCTTTCCTATTGTTCATATGAGACGGTATCAGCGTAGACTCCTATTGTTATTATAACGTACTATGCATATCTGCTAGGTATTCGCTGAGTTATGGACTCACCCCGTTGCCATATATTTTTATTTCAGGTTGAGATACTTGGAGTCGCCAGAAGAGCCCAGCAGCCAGTCCCTACCTATCGCGACCGCAAGATTTCGTTTTGCACTTTGTAGTGTATTGTTTTATATTTCTTTTAGCGATATGTATATGTCGTATGTGTCGTTAGCCCTATGGGGTTGTTGTATTTGTTGTTTCGTCATAAGTCGGACCGGTCCGCAGTCAGGTATGATTTATTTTGTGTTATGGTCAATTTATGTTTTAGTTTTGAGGCCTGAGGCCAAATATATATAATTAAACTGCGTGGTGATGTCTATTATGTTGTATGTATGTGTAAATTGTCCGCCGGACAGGGGAGGTGCTGTCCGATTTTCTATTGGATCAGCGGCTCCTGGGTCTCGGGGCGTGACAGATAATGTGTCTGTCCTCTCAACATGCTAACTATAGTATATGGACTAATAACCCCTATAATTTATCTTCTCCGTATTGACGTTGAGATGGATTAGCAGAGCACTAGAATGAGCAAATCGTCTTTACTATCTTATAGTTTACATTAAATTGATAGATTTTATTTGTTTTCTAACATGTTAAAGAGAAGAAAAAATTGATATCGTGCCAACTAATATATGCAGATCGCTCCCTGTGTGCTTGCTTTCCAATCGATTGATCAATCGAATAGAAGACATCTCAATCGATCAATCAATTAGCGAACATAATCGACGCACAAAACACCTTAATCGATTGCTTGATGGATTAAGCAATCGATTAAGAGATTGCTTAATATTCGATAAAAACCTTAATCGATTGTCATGGCCGGCTTCAAGGGGAGGCAGCCTAGGCAATTGCCTAGGGCCTCCTCTCTTGTAGGGGCCACATATTTTTTATTTTAATAATTATATTTAATAATAAATTATATTGTTTAATATATAATGACTTTGATAGGTTTAGTCGAGAGCCCATCAGCCCAAAATACCAAATTAATATATATAAATTTCCTTTCTAAATTGTTTTTTATTTTCTCATCAAATCCACCAAACCAAATCGATGCGAGCAAAGCCCTAGTGTCGTGTTCGCCTTGACCCTTCGCCAGTTCGCCACTTCAATTCTTCCGCTTCCTTGCCAACGCCAAGCCCTCCGGCCTTCCCTTGCCACTATTCTATAGTTCTACGAGCCTAGAATCTTCTCTTCAGTTATGTCCTGTTGTGCGCTACCCTCGTCGTGAGTTCTATAATTCTACTCGTCTTTCCGGTTGTGCTCTATCCTACCGTGGCCCTCCCTCTACTGATTTTCTCTGTTGTGCCCTGCCCTCCCTCGTCGCAACGATTCCGACGAAGCTCCCTTGCCGGTAAACGATCTTGCTTTTATTTTTTTTTGTTAATCATGTTTTTTTTCTGAAAAATAGTAGATTTACAGATTTTTTTTTGCCGGTTGTGTCTTATTTTTTTCTGAAAAATAGTAGATTTTTTTTTGTTAATCATGTGTTTCTCCGGTTGATTTTTAATTCTTTTGTTAATCTTAATCATGTTAGACGATCTTGCTTTTATCCATATTTATATTGTTCAGATTTACATCTTCTTAAAAAAATAGGAGTTGAAAGAATTGAGTTTCAAACCATGCTGATTTTTTGAAATAGCAATGTAGGAGAGCAGAATTAAATATTTCAAATCATGGTCTTTGTAGCTACTTTATACCTACTTTCAAATCATGCTTTTCGTATGTAGTATTTTTATATTTAATAAAAAAAATTATATAAGATTTTGATTGAAAAATTGGCCTAGGGCCTCTAATTTCCTGAAGACGGCTCTGTCGATTGTTAATGGATTAAGCAATCAATAAAGTGATTGTTTAATCGATTAAGAGGTTGCTTAATCGATTGAGGTGTTATTTTTTAGCACCTCAATCAATTGAGATGGCGCTAAAAATCAGATTTTTTTGTCGAAATTCAGCTACAATATCCCTAGTGATGGGGCTGAACACCCCGTGGCTGATACGTGGATGGAAGAAGCTATGTGGCAAGAGGTATCGAGTCTGAACGACTTTCTTTCCGGAGCTCCCTAGACCCTCTCGAGAAGGGAATCCCCCGAGATCCCCGTAGGAAGACACGCCCCAAAGATCAAATCAGAAGACGCAGTCCCGAGATCACCTCGGGAAGCCATGTCCCCGAGACCACCTCGGGAAGACAAAATGCTCGGGACCCCCTGGGCCAGAAGACCCCGAGATCACCTCAGGGAAGCGGAGCCCAAGAAGTATTCGGCCTCAAGGAACGGTCCCACTTTCTTCGGATCTGCGGATAACCATCATCAATTATCATGGAGTCATCATGACCCATAATTGTCGCAACGATCCGAACTTAATGACGGTGTGGACCGTTGCAAAGGTTATCCTGTAACCGACAAGTGGGGGATGTGGCAAATGTTGATGCAGTCTGACCTTGATTGTTATTTTGGTGTTGACATCGATTTTAGTTTAGGTTGATGATTATGATTATGGTTAAGTCCTGATCGGGGATTAGGCATGTCATTGAAAATCCTAGCTTGGAGGGCTAGGTGTTGGAAAATTCTAACCTGGAGGGTTAGGTGTGAAAAATCCTAGCTTGGAGGGCTAGGTAATTGAAAATTCCTAATTCGGAAGGGTTGGGTGAAAATTCCTAGATTGGAGGGCTAGGTGAAAAGTCCTAACTTGGAGGGTTAGGTGAAAAGTCCCAACTTGGAGGGTTAGGTGAAAAAGTCCTGGCTTGGAGGGTCAGGTCCTAGCTTGGAGGGCTAGGTCTGGAAAAGTCCTAATTCGGAAGGGTTGGGTGAAAAGTCCTAGCTTGAAGGGCTAGGTGAAAAGTCCTAACTTGGAGGGTAGGTGCAAATTCCCAATTTGGAGGGTTAGGTGAAAAATCCTTAGCTTGGAGGGCTAAGGTGGATGAAAACCTAGCTTGGAGGGCTAGGTTTGAGTCCCTGGATCGGTCTGGTGATCGATCAGGGAAGTTGGCACGCTGCTCCATCGTGGATCGGTTGGGTGACCGATCCAGCAATGTCTGATCGGTCTGGTGAGCGATTAGGGAGCACACAGTGAGGTTGGGAACATACTGTGCGGCTCCTGATCGATCCGGTGACCGATCAGGGAGCAGGTCATTGCCTTGCTGCTTGGCTCCTGATCGGTCGGGTGACCGATCAGGGAGAAGGCAGCTTCCTCACTACTTTGTTTCTGATCGGTCTGGTGACCGATCAGGAAGCACACAGTGAGTTGAGTTCCCCTATTGATCTACTCCAGATCGGTCTGTGGACCGATTAGGATCACTGTGCAGATAGTTCTGGAGAACGATCCAGCGTCACAGGTTCCTCTCTATGATCGATCAGGACGGAGCCTGATCTATCTGGTCATAACATGATCGGTCTGATGACCGATCAGGAGGCTCCCTGATTGGTCCGATGACCGATCAGGAGGCTTGGACTGCGAAGCTCAGAAATCGTCCGATAAAGGGGTGGATCGGTCTGGTGATCGATCCACAACCTGGGATCGGTCTGGTGATCGATCCAGGAGAGTTCCAAAGAAATCGCGATTTCTGATTGAGCGTTGGGGATCGATCAGGACGAATCCTGATCGGTCTAGACCAGCCTGATCGGTCTGGTGACCGATCAGGAGGCTCTCTAATCGGTCCGATGACCGATCACTTTAATTCAAAATGCACTGTTAGATGCTCTGAACGCGTCTGAACGTATCCGATTCTCTGCACTTTACATCTGATACATGATTTGCTGCTTGATATGCTGCTCTAATACTCTGATTAAGCTGCAGGTGACAGGGAAGGATTCAAACACTCTAGGAGAGTCAATGGAGACCTTTCCTTAGAGCAGATTTGTCTGTTTTTCCATCTCAGGTTGCAACGGGCATTGGTGCTGGCTGGAGCTGCTGTCTGGGGCTGGTCTGAGGGAGGCTCAGGGAGTCCAGAGGAGCTCAGTGGTAGCTGGTGGTTGCAGAGGAGCAGCTGGAGGCTGTAGGGAGATGGTGTCACCTGATACTCAGTGGAGGAACAAAAGGGGCAGAAGAGAGTTGGCTGAGTAGAGTTCGGCTGCTTGAGTTCTTGCTGCGCTATTGTCTTCTCCACATTTTGCTTGCGTGTTCTGAAGTTCCATCACTTTGAGCAAGCTACTGCAATCTTGAAGCAACCATCCCTTGCTTGAGCACTTGGAGGAAAGAACAAGAGGCTTCGAGTCCGACAGCGAGAAGACACGGGGAAAGGGTTCTTGCGTGAGATCATCGCTGGGTGGAGCTCAGGAGGAAGCTTGCTGTGTTCTTGTCTTTGCTAGTGCTAAGTAAGATCTTTCTTGTGTTTCATTGTGCTTAAACCTATATCTGTGATTGAAACGCTGTGGAGAGGTTTCTCCACCGAGAAGGAGGTTGCTTACTATCCGGTGTTCACCGGGGCTTGATCTGCCGACGATCAAGGGATCGCCCACCTTAAGGGCACGCCAAGGAGTAGGGGCAAGTTATCCCCGAACCTTGTAAATCCTCCTTGTTAGCGATCTTGTTTGTTTGTTCTAGTTGTTTTTGTTTTCTGCACTTCTCAGTTTCAATTGTTTCTTCCGCTGTGCTACTAACAAATTGAGTGCAGAAGGTTGTAAAGCTCTAAGTCCAAGTGTTTGGCTATATTCACCCCCCCCCCCCCCTCTCTAGTCATCCAGGTTCCAACAGCAAAGATCATGGAAACTCATAAGACAGCCGCCACAAGTATAAAAGGTACTCCAACCTCTCCAGTAAAGGGGTTACACACTCTCTACTTCACGCATACCCTTTTTCGCCGTCTTTTCATCTCTTGGATCGAGGCATTGACTTGAGCGTCGAAGTGGGCTCCGCCAGACAACCTCCGGCGTGTTCCCCTAACGCTCGTGTTAATCTCGCAGGGTGTGAATCCTTCCTCTAGCGTCAGTATCCGCATGGGCTGAACCCTGGTGACTGATCATCGACGTCAATTCCTTCCGGAACAAGTTTGGCGCCATCTGTCGGAAACCAGTAAAGCACCAGAAGAAGCACCGATGGCAGAGCCGGTGGTACAATCGATTGTCATGACGAAAGAGGAACTTGATCGCTTGGTGGCCAATGACATCAAAGAGGCGCTCGAACAGCACCAAATCGAGCAGGCCGCCTCACAGCGAGGTGTTTCTGTGGGGAAGGATATCCACAGAATCTCTATCTCGCATCCCCAACCGCAAAGATCCGTCACACCACCGGGGCGACGTGTCGTAGCAGCCCTGGACCATCGGTGAGACTCGCCCGGAGATATTGAGAAGGCCAACTTGGTAGGCTCTAGCGTGCTGAGACACGAAGATGAATAGGGGATGAGGGAGGAGCCTAAGGCCTCCCCTAAGGCTCCCTCTACTCCCTTCTCGTCTGAGATTGTAGAAGACCTCATGCCGAAGCAGTTTCGCGGGCTTGGGATTGCTGATTACAACGGGAAGACAGATCTGGAGGATCATGTATGTAAGTTTAAAAATGTGGCACTCCTACAGTAGTATACCGACGGTGTAAAGTGTCGGGTGTTCTTGAACACCCTATCCGGAGCAACCCAACGATGGTTCCAGAGGCTGCCCCCAGGTTCTATCAACTCCTTCATGGAGTTTAGAACCGTCTTCCTCCATCAATTCACCAGTAGCCATCGCTATCAGAAGACGACACTCACTCTATTCGCTCTCAAGTAGAAGCCGAAAGAGCCGAAGTATATCCAGCGGTTCAACCGGGTGGCACAAGATGTGCCAAGTGCAACGTCGGAAATCCTCATCAGCGCCTGTACCCAAGGGCTCTCGGAAGGGGATTTTTTCCGATCATTGGTGAAGAAGCCACCTTCCAGCTTCGATGATCTGTTGGGACATTCGGTCAAGCACGTCAACGTGGAGGAGGTGCAATTCGCCCATCGCAAGGAACCAGCCGGAGTCCCCACTCAAGCCGTTACCCGGTCCGAAAGGAGGGAACCCCCAGCTCCTACCCGAGGAAAAAACCTTCACCCGGGGAAGGACCAGTGGGCTGGTAGACGGAAACTGGTCAAGATAGTGGACACTGAGTAGCCAGAGCCATTGACGAAGTACTGCGGCTTCGACGACAATACTACACATTCCACCGAGAAGTGTCATGCCTTAAAGAAAAAATTGAGTGAAGAGGCAGACACCAAACCACGGAGGAAGTGGAGGAAGACGGGGTATCACCGGAATTCCCCTCGACGAAGCCTTTCTCCCAGGAGAAGGCAGTCGGGAGAAAATGAGACCCGACACCGATCTCAGTCGCGGTCAAGGGGAAGGAGCTATGGGTCTGAACCCTGTAGGTCTCCCTCCTTAGAAAGAGACCCAAGGAAGGGCAAGGCCCCTGCACGCGGCCCGCCCTCTGAACATGTGGGAGTAATCTCCGGAAGACCCACCGGAGGAGATTGTTGATGCAGTCTGGCCCTGATTGTTGTTTTGGTGTTGACAACGATTTTAGTTTAGATTGATGTTGATTATGAGTATGATTATGATATTGATTGATGATGATGGTGATTATGATTAAGTCATGATCGAGGATTAGGCATGATATGGAGGATTCTAGCCTGGAGGGCTAGGTGTTGGTGAAATCCTAACCTGGAGGGTTAGGTGTGAGAAATCCTAGCTTGGAGGGCTAGGTGGTGGAAAGTCCTAATTCGGAAGGGTTGGGTGAAAAGTCCTAGCTTGGAGGGCTAGGTGAAAAGTCCTAACTTGGAGGGTTAGGTGCAAATTCCCATCCTGGAGAACTAGGTGAAAAAGTCCTGGCTTGGAGGGTCAGGTGCCTAGCTTGGAGGGCTAGGTTGGATGAAGTTCTAACTCGGAAGGGTTGGGTGAAAAGTCCTAGCTTGGAGGGCTAGGTGAAAAGTCCTAACTTGGAGGGTTAGGTGCAAATTCCCAACTTGGAGAGTTAGATGGAAAATCCTTAGCTTGGAGGGCTAAGGTGGATGGAAACTTAGCTTGGAGGGCTGAGTTTGAACCCCTGGATCGGTCTGGTGACCGATCAGGGACTCTGGCACGCTGCTCCTTCGTGGATCGGTCTGGTGACCGATCCAGCAATGACTGATCGGTCGGGTGACCGATCAGGGAGCATACATTGAGGTTGGGAACCTACTGTGTGGCTCCTGATCGGTCTGGTGACCGATCAGGGAGTATGCGTTTCACCCACTGACTAGCTTCTGATCGGTCTGGTGACCGATCAGGGAGCGAACAGTGAGGTTGAGTTCCCCTGCAGATCTGAACCTGATTGGTCTGCTGACCGATCAGGGTCACTGTGCAGATCGTTCTGGTGAACGATCCAGCTTCGCGGGCTCCTCACTAAGATCGATCAGGACGAAGCCTGATCGGTCTGGTGAGGACCTGATTGGACAGCTGACCGATCAGGAAGGTCCCTGATCGGTCAGTTGATCGATCAGAAGGCTTATGCCTGCGAAACTCAGAAATCGCCCAATATAAGGGTGGATCGGTCCGTTGAACGATCCACGACTTGGGATCGATCTGGTGATCGGTCCAGGAGAAATCGCGATTTCTAATTAAGCGTTGGGGATCAATCAGGACGGAGCCTGATCGGTCTGGAACCAGCCTGATCGGTCAGGTGACCGATCAGGGGGTTCCCTGATCGGTCCGGTGACCGATCACTTTAATTCAAATTGCATTGTCAGACGCTCTGATCGCGTCTGAACACAACCGATTCACTGCCACTTTCCTCTGATATTTGATATGCTGCTTGATTTGCTGCTCTAATGCTCTGATTGAGTTTCAGGTGACAGGGGAGGATTCAAACACTCAAGGAGAAGTCAAAGAGAGCTTTCCTTGGAGCAGGTTTGTCCCTTTCTCCACATAGGTTGCAACGGCTGGATGCAGGACTGAAGCTGCTGACTGAAGCTTGGCTGAGGGAGCTCAGGAAGCTCAGTTAGGGTTCAGTGTAGCTGGCGCGTTGGCAGTGAGGCAGCTGTAGGCTGCTGGAGATGAGATCACCTGGTTCTTAGCGGAGAAAAAAAAGGAACGAGAGAAGTGAAACAAGAAGAGGTCTGAGTTTTTGTGCTCTTGAGTTCCTGCGTTCTTGCTCAGCATCAAGCTTGCTGTTCTTGAGTTCTTCATTCATTCGAAGCAAGCTATTGAGAGGCAATCGTCATACTTGAGCGCTTGAGGAGAAGACAAGAGGCTTAGAGTCCGACAGTGGGAAGACACGGAGCAGGGGTCTGCGTGAGATCGCCACTGGGTGGAGCTCAGGGAAGCTTGCTTGTCTTTGTCCTTGCTAAGTGTTTGAGTAAGATCCTTCTTGTTGTTTCCTTGTGCTCATTCTATATCATTGTTTGAAACATACTGTGGAGAGGTTTCTCCACCGAGAAGGAGGTTGCTTCATATCCGGTTTCACCGGGGCTTGATCTGCCGACGATCAAGGGATCGCCCACCTTAAGGGCACGCCAAGGAGTAGGGGCAAGTTATCCCCGAACCTTGTAAAATCTCCTTGTTAGCGATCTTGCTAATCTTGCTAGTTAGATTTTGGTTTTTAGTTTCTGCAAGTTTTGTTTTCCGCTGTGCTATTAATCACTTCAAGTGCAGAAATTTGATAACTCCTCAAAGAAGAAGTGATTGGCTATATTCACCCCCCCTCTCTAGCCATCTCGTTCCCAACAAGTGGTATCAGAGCTTGGTGCTCTGTTTACGGCTTAACAACCAAGAGTTTTCAACAAGATGGCATTGAGAGAAGGATTCTCCACCACCCGACCTCCATTCTTTGACGGCGCCGATTTTCAATATTGGAGATCAAAGATGGAATACTACTTGAAGATGGACATCCATACTTGGTTCGTGGTGAAGGAGGGATTCACCCCTCCTAAGGATGATGAAGGCAAAGAACTCGAGTCATGGAGGTGGACTGCCGAACAAACAAGGAAGAGTGAAGCCGATGCGAAGGCGGTTGTCACTCTACAATGTGGCATGAACAAAGATCAACTCATCAAAGTTGGTCCTTTCGCAAGTGCGAAGGACTTGTGGAACAAACTCATTGAGCTTCATGAAGGCACCCGAGACTCTAGAATTGCCAAGAGGGACTTGTTCCTCAATCAACTCCAAAATCTCTCCATGAAGGAAAATGGGTCGGTAAGTGAGCTCCATAGCCGGTTCAAGGAAGTCCTTAATGGACTTCACTCAATTGATGAAAAGGTCGAGAACCGCGACCTTGTGAGGTATATCTTGAAAGCTTTTCCAAGGAATGCTTTGTGGTCATCCATGGTGGATGCCTACAAAGTATCCAAGGATTTATCTATTGTGAAGTTAGATGATTTATTTTGTGAGATGGAATTGCATGAAATGGCTAACAAAGGCCCCAAGGAGAAGGGGATTGCCTTAGTTGCAGGGGACCGAGCCACTAAGAAGAAGAAGGAGAAGGAGATCTCATCATCTTCATCTTCTTCCGGATCCGAATCAAATTCCGAGGAAGATGGCAGCGGCTCCTCTTCATCCGAAATGGCCAACTTTGTGAGAAGGATGATGAGAAGAGACCGACGTTTCAAAAGGAGAGGTAACACTAGTGAATTCAAGCTTGATAAGAATAACGCATCGTGCTTTGAGTGTGGTAGGAAAGGGCATTTCAAGAATGAATGTCCGAAGCTTAAGAAGGAGGAGAAACCAAAAGAAAAGAAGAGAAATCCAAGAGAAAGAAGAAAGCTTTGAAGGCCTCTTGGGATGAGTCATCCTCTAGTTCATCCGATGATGAGAAGGAGGAGAAGAGCACAAGGCAAGTTGCACTCATGGCTCTTGGAGAGGAGAGCAGTGAAGAATCTTCAAGCTCCTCAAATGCGGCTTCATCATCTTCGGATGATGAAGAGGTAACTTCTCCCAAGCTTGAAAAATGCTATAGAGCAATTGCATGTTTAACTAGTATGCTTAAGAAATCCAAAAACAAAGTTAAAACATTGCAATTAGAAATTGATCAATTGAAAGCTTCTAGGGATGATAACATTGATGACTTGCATGTTGAATTACTAGAAGATGAAATTAAATCTTTGAAACATGAGATTGTAAGCTTGCAATCCTCTAAGGTTGAGGAAATCAGTGATTTGCATGATAATGTGTTAGTGGAGGAAAACCAATCATTGAAGAGTGAAGTTGAGAAGCTCAAGAATATTCTTGGAAAATTCTCAAATAGCTCTAAGACCCTAGATATGATCCTAAATGCCCAAAGAGCAGTTTACAATAGGGCCGGTATTGGTTACCGCCCTAAGGAACCCTCATTTGTATCTCTCATGTCTAGGACTGACATGAGACAATCTAGGACACCCAAGACTCAAAAGAAAGTTGTCAAGGCATGGGTGCCTAAGTCATGTATAGTTGATGCTTTAGGTCCCAAGGTTTGGGTACATAAGACTTCTATTTTTCGAATTGTGTAGGTTATGATTGAGGGGGAGCATCTATCAACTTGGTTTGTTGATAGTGGATGCTCCAAACACATGACCGGGGATAGATCATTGTTTACCACATTTCACAAGAAGAGTAGAGGTAATGTATCATTTGGTAACAATGGTAGCCTTAAGGTCATAGGAATATGAGACATTCAAATATCCGAATGTCTTAGAATCTCAAATGTCCTTCTAGTCAAGGGGATGAAGTTTAATCTCCTAAGTGTCAGTCAATTGTGTGACACGGGTTACACAATTGACTTCCAACCAAGTCAATGTCTAGTTAGACAAAATGACACCTTGGACACGGTACTAGTAGGAGCAAGAGTAGACAATATTTATCAAGTTTCATTTAAAAGTGCTACTAATGCTTTTGCTAAGTGTTTCATGTCAAAAGAAGAAGAGTCCACACTTTGGCACCGGAGGCTAGCACATGTGAACATGAAGAACATCCGGAAGTTGGCCAACAAGGGACTAGTTCGAGGCTTACCGAGCATCAAGTATGGAAAAGACAAATTATGTGATGCGTGTCAAATGGGTAAGCAAACAAAATCTGCACATAAAGGTAAAAGCGCTGTAAGTACCTCCAATGCATTAGATTTACTTCACATGGATCTATTTGATTGTAGTACCATCATATCATTGAATGGAAGTAGATATTGCTTTGTTATCATTGATGATTTCACTAGATATGCATGGGCTTTCTTCTTAAAACATAAGGACCAAACCTTAGATATTTTTATTTCTTTTTGTAGAAGAATTGAAAATGAAAAATCATCAACAATTAAGACAATTAGAAGTGATCGTGGAGGTGAATTTCAAAACCAAAGATTTTTAGAATTTTGTCAAGGTAAGGGTTATAGACATGAGTTCTCTACTCCTAGAACACCACAACAAAATGGTGTTGTAGAGAGGAAGAACCGTGCTCTTCAAGAGGCTGCACGAAGCATGCTTAATGAGTACTCACTCCCGAGTTACTTGTGGGCTGAAGCTGTAAATACAGCTTGCTATGTGCAAAATCGAGTTCTCATCCATAGGTTTTTAGGAAAGACTCCCCACGAACTTTGGTTTGGGAAACCACCTACGGTTAAACATCTTAGGGTGTTTGGTTGTAAGGTGTTTATCCTAAACACCAAGGATCACCTTGGAAAGTTCATGGCAAAGGCTGATGAAGGGATACTAGTCGGGTACTCCCTCGTTAGCAAAGCCTATCGAGTCTACAACAAGAAAACTAGATTAGTTGAAGAGTCTTCTGATGTGGTTTTTGAAGAAAATCCGAAATCAATTGACCAGTCAGAAAATGTAGAAGGAGTTCAACTCGAACTAAGGAGACTTAGTTTGAATAAAATCCCAAGTGTTGTTGATGGTGATGAGTCCGATGACGGTGAGCCTAGACAACCCCTTGATCAGCCAGATCCTGAGGCTGAACTTGTGTCTAGTGAATCCATTCAAGAAGCACCACCAACACCAAGACAAACTAGATTAGCCTCTAGTCATCCCCAAAACCAAATTGTTGGAGATATCCATCAAGGGGTTAGGACTAGATCATTCTTCCGGAATGAGGCTAATGAAGTTGCTCTCATTTCCGAATTTGAACCTAGGAAAATTGGTGAAGCATTAAATGATCTCGATTGGATTATCGCGATGCAAGATGAACTAGGTCAATTTGAGAGGAGTCAGGTTTGGGACCTAGTCCCTAGACCTAAGAAGACCACCATTATTGGAACCAAATGGGTCTTCAAAAACAAATTAAATCACAAGGGAGAAATCATCAGAAACAAGGCACGCTTGGTAGCCAAGGGCTACAGTCAAGTTGAAGGTCTTGATTATGATGAGACTTATGCTCCCGTGGCACGATTAGAGTCCATCCGATTGATGCTTGCATTTGCAGCACACCGTGGCTTCAAATTATTTCAAATGGACGTCAAATCAGCCTTCCTAAATGGTTTGATTAGGGAGGAGGTCTATGTCGAACAACCTCCGGGGTTTGAGAGTACCGAATATCCAAACCACGTGTTCAAGCTCAAAAAGGCACTATATGGCCTTTAACAAGCATCCCGGGCTTGGTATGAGCGGTTGTCGACATTCTTAATTGAAAAGGGCTTCGTCAGAGGTCAAATAGACCCTACGCTATTTCTGCGAAGAGATGGTGACAATATATTTGTGGCCCAAGTATATGTCGATGACATAATTTGTGGCTCAAACAACAAGGGCTATTTACGTGAATTTATCGGACACATGGAGAGTNTTGCGTATCAGATGGCTCGACGTCAGGAATTTCTGAGTCTCCAGCAAGGAAAGCGCACGGTCATGGAATATAATGTGGAGTTCAGCCGTCTAGCTGAGTACTGCCCCCAGTTGGTGGCACATAATAGAGAGAGGATGCTTCAGTTCATCCAGGGATTAGCCAGTTATATCCGGATTCAGATAGCCGGGTTTGGTATGACCTCCTACTGTGAGGCGTTAGACAGAGCACTCCTGATCGAGATGGCACAGAAACAAGTGTATGGAGATAGACAGTCGGATCAGGATACACTATCAGACCAGGAGCAGCCGTATGCAGGACAAAAGAGGACCAGTAGGGACCATGATGTGCAGGGAAATCCTGGAGTAGCTCCTTGACCTCCCAAGGATGGTCGTTCATCAGCAGGATCTTCCAGATCATTGCAGCAGAATCAGAGGAGTGATGGTACTATGTTACATTGTTTTCAGTGTGGAGCCAAGGATCATGGTACATCAGAATGTCCCATTGGCCAGAACTGTATGCTACTCCTATAAACTCCCGGGGCATCAGAGCCGAGAGTGTGATCAGAGGGCGACACATCCATCCGCAGAGGCCAGCACTCAGAGGTGTCGCCCTAGACCATCGATGTCACAGAGAGGAGGTCAGCGAACTCAGACTTGTTCACGGCAGGAGCAGATAGCTCTCCCACCGGTACACATCTGTTGTATGCATGGCTTTCATCAGACCCCTACTTTGGTAGCACCCCAGTCTTCTGCGACCGACGGTTACTATCAGACACATGTGACACATCAGCCTCTGCAGTCAACCGCGACCTATTTGGTACACCAGCCGCAACATTTTATTGCAACCCCTGTGTTTCCATCCCAGCCAGTTCTGAGGATGCCACCATCGGGTACCGAGACGGGACGAGTATATACGGCTACCTGAGGGGAGGCACCGCAGACCGATGGATCGGCATTTCGCGGTATGATGTTCGTTCATGCATTTTTCTACTTATATAGAGATAAATATTGATAGTCCTCCTTAGTGCTTGGCACGAATACATGGGATGAGATCCAGTGATATCTACGATTAGATCATGAGATCTAGAAGTGTACCTATCGGTTGACGAGACACTTGTGGTCAAACAGAGATGATGGAATCCATTGGAATCTATAGGCTACAACCTTACCCAGGAAACATACGATTCGTTTCCGTCCAGCATTTACATGGTATAGATGTGGTCAGTATATACTTTATGTAAATGTGAAATTTGGGGATCAAATTTTTGTTAGTGGGGGAGGATGTTAAATCTGACATTTTTATCCTGCCCTGGAGAATTTTTCGGGATAAGATTTAAGATTTTCAAGACCCTAAATTTAAATTAGAGGGTTAAACCGCTTTAAAACTTAAGTTTTGAGGGCGTAAGTGTGATTAAACCTAAACCTAAGGGTTAGGTCGGGAATAACCCAAGTTGGAAGGTTTAAATGGCTTAAGCATCAGAATTAGGGGCTTAGTTTCAGAAGGGACGAAACTTAGGGGCTAAATTGTATAACATGCCTTTGGCTTAAAAACCCTTCTTCCTCATCCCCTCCGCCCGATTCTAATCGCAGCCGCCTCTCCTCTCGCGAAGCGACCTCTCCACGCTCGGCAAACCACGACGCCGACGGTCACCGGGTTCCCCTTCAGCCAGAGAAACCTAAGTCGGTGATTGCGTCCCTCTTATTCTGCCCCTCGGTTCTCTCTAGTGAAGCTAGGGCAGGTGATTCACGTCGGGAAGAGGCACAATGAATTTGGGGTCGACGATGGAGTACTACGCCTATAATTTCAATTAGGCGTGGGAGATAGCTCGGATTGGGATATGAAATTTACTGATCTTCCTCCTCTGGGCTGATCTGCCGAATCTGGAGCAAAGGGGAGTTGTCGGCGGCATAAAACCAAGGGAAGATTCTGTGTCGGGTGCTCGTTCAATACTCACCTCACTGCAGCCGGCTATGGGGTGCTTGAGAAGCTGCCGGATTGATCCTGCCCTTAGGTAAGTTCAATTCTGATTCATGGTTGGATTTTTGGTGTTCTTTGCCGGGTGAAGAATGGAATGTTGAAGTGGATTTTGCTTTGGATAGTAATCTGATCATTCAGTAAGGATAGGACTCCTGTTTTTAGTTGGATTGTTGTATTGGAAATTCTGGTTCAGATTGCCTTCGTGAACTCGGATCATTGCTTGCTTGATAGGAATCGGTTCTATTTTGGTGGCTACTGCCGTGATCTTATTTTGATTTGGGATGATTTCTAGGTCTCGGATGATTGGTGTTTGAGATGTTGTTGAGTTGTGTTTGGTTTTGATTGTGTGCCATGGATCTACCGTGACTTGTTGCTAAACATGAACCTGTGTTTTGTTTTGGATTGGTTTAGAGATCTGTTATGGTTGCACTAGGAATGAGTAGGGATTAGTGGCTTTATTTTGAAGACGTGATGCTGAATTGATCAGATGTTATATTTTGGGTGCTAAAACTATTGCTAGAATCGATATTTATGTGTCTAAAGGAAGTGTAGCGTAACTGTACTATAGATCATGGAGTTGATCAAGTTATGGATGAATTGTTAAGGGCACAGTAGTAGATCAGTTGTGGATGAAATAGTCGTTTGATCAATACAAACCTAGGTGGGTCTAGTCAGGGATTGTTTTGCATTATTCAATCTATCGTGGAGTTAGGTTTTGATTTAGCTATTTAATTCTTATATTAGTAGCTAAATAACACCTACTGATGCAGGCCCTTGACTTGATTCGGACGTCTGGACGGGAGATTCTTAGTGGATACGGACTACTACTTTGAGGCGGGTACCCCTAACTTATCTTTTTAGATACGGTCTTACTATTATGCATAGTTGGTTATAGATAGCAGTAGGTTTCTACGCTATACCTGCCTTTGTATATCATGATCCGATATCTGTTGTTTACTCTGTTAGAAAACTCCTGTTTAGTTCCATACAGTCTCGATATTTGCTATGGCGTACATATGTGCTTAGATATGGTGGTAGATCACTTTGTATCTGCAGTTGGATTGATTTTTATATATACCTTGTAGGGATACCTAGAGTAGAGTTGTTAGGTCTGGATACATGTGTTAGACCTATACTTTTCCCACCGATGTGTGGTTGAGAACCTGGTTAGTGAGAAGGGTGTTGTTGGCATACTTTACCCTCTAGGTTGCATACTAAGCTGTAGCCTCTGCACTATTGTATACTAGCGATCATCGGCTCCCTTAGGGTTTGAGCCCGTCGCGCAGACATGTTTCTAGTTTGATTGAGCTATTAGCATGATGCTATGATCATGATGGAGACCATCGACTCTCCTGAGGTCTGAGCCCGTCCCCAGTCATGTTTGAGATTATATTTGCATAGCCATGAGTGTTGGGCTACATACTTGCATCGCCACGAGTGCTAAACGTCATACTTGCATTGCCACGAGTGCTGGGCATCATATTTCATAGCCACAGGTGTTGGGCTACATATTGCATTGTTATAGGTGCTGGGCATCATATTTGCATAGCCACAGGTGCTGGGCTACATGTTGCATCCGCCACAGGTGCTAGACATCATATTTGCATAGTTACAGGTGCTGGGCTACATACTTGCATTGTCACAGGTGTTGGGCGTCATATCTGCATAGCCACGAGTGTTGGGCTTCATATGTTGTAGGCTATAAGGGTTTGGCTTCCTTATGCAACCATGAGTGGTTGGCTTATCTGTTTCCTGTTCACCCGACCGCCGGTCTGGTGGTGGCTGAGGTGCGTACAAAACAGATCATTGTACCAGGTGTATAGGATACATTTCACCTTTGTTAGTGCTTATTGTGTATGAGTGCTGTATATGTTTGATATGCACTTACAGGTGACATACACATTTGGATTGTGTATCATTCTTGAGGTTACATAGGGGATTCATTACACCTATCTGCAGGATAAACATACTCTGGTATGTATTTCACCCTTAGTTTTTAGATATGCTTTATCCTCTATACTCGAGACTGTATCAGCCTGATTCTTATGGTTATTTATAGCTTGCTGTACATATATGTTTCTGGTATCCGCTGAGTTTATTTGGACTCACCACCGTTGCCATATTTTTGTTTCCAGGTTGATTGGTCTCCAGGAGAGCCTCAGTTGCCAGTCCCAGGTCCCTACGACTCCAGTGATGGGTGCTTCCGCGTTGTTATGATTTCTTTACACCGTATTATTTGGTTTGTATTTGTTTTATGTCGTGGAACTTGTATCGTGTTTCAGTTGTCTTGGTATTGTATTTTGAGTCATCTGATAGACTACGTGTTTGTTGTTTTTGTTGTAAGTCGGACCGGTCCGCAGTCAGGTATGGTTTATTTTGTATTATGGTTATGGTTTATCTTGATTTTGAGGCTAGAGGCCAAATTATTATCTGCGTGTGTTGTTTGGATACTGTATGTATGTGTAAATTGTCCGCCGGATAGGGGAGATGCTGTCTGATTTTATATTGGACCAACGACTCCTGAGTCTTGGGGCGTGGCAGAAATTTAGAGAAAAAATTTTATTATCTTAAACCTACTATAACTTAATCTCTTGACCTTAAAATCTTTAACCATCCTCTTAACCTTAAAATCTTAAAAACTAAATACATATAATATACCCCTGAACATCTAAAAAAATTTTATCTTAAACACAATAACTCAATCGAGAAGCCTGAATGCTAGGGGAAATCTAATTAGTTGATCACTATAATCCAACTATTTAATTCTAAATACATATCATATATTTCAAAAAATAAAATAAAAAATCTCCATCTAAGATGCCCCAGTAAAAATTAAAAAAATATTATAATTGAAACGCCTGATATATTTCCTACACATCAACCGTCTATATGCAATTAGTTTGACTTTAAACTATCTGTAAAATGTTTAAAATTTAAAAAGAAAAATAAAAGAAGAATTATAAAAGCACGCAGTGAAATATTATAATTCAATGACAATTATTTGAAATCAATATGAAACATACAAAATTATTGAACAGTTTAGATTGAAAGTGTCCAACTGGCTGCTAGCCAGTTGGTGAATACGGATTGGCCAAAGTAGTTGGAGCCAAGGTAAGCTACGTGAATTTTCAAAAAAAATATTCGATAGAATTATTTGCACCCTTTATTGAGTCATGCAACATGACTTGTGAGCCCCACAATCCATCTGACACACTTAATAGGTAATTACTGGAATGATATGCAACGACTATCAAATTACACAATCTTTTTTAAAAATTCCAAAAGATCTTTAAAAATCTATTAATTTATATACACGTCGATCGTAGCATCGATCAAACAGATCATCAACATCTAATTATTCTACATGACTGCTCCTCCTCAACTCCGGTTGTCCAACGCCACTATATTGCCATCCTGCTCCTCCCTATAAATACGTACGCTTCAATTCAATTACCAGCATCAAGCAAACCACCACCTGCTCGATCAAATTCCTCAGAGAAAGACAATGAAGGCCACATCCATCCTGACTCTCCTCTTCCTCCTCTTCTTAACCTCTGCTTCCTCTGCTCACGCCGCGAGGAGCTTAATCTCCTTCCTGCCGCCCATTGCCTTCCCGCCACTGCCACCGATTCTCCCTCCGATTCCCTTCCTGCCCCCGTCGATCCCCTCACCGATTCTGCCTTCGACGCCGTTCACACCGCCCCTTCCTGCAATCCCCGGCGTGCCGGCGCCCTGAACGCCATATGGTTGCTCGCCGTGCGCGTGCACATGCATGCATGAAGCTTAATAAAGAAATAGATTCCACTGTGTTGTCTTTTAAATATATTTAATTTCTACGTAGACTCTGAATTTATGAATTCAGTGTGTTCAAGTATTTATTGAATTTGCATCTTGTTATAAATTTAATTTATGAAATAATAAAGTTGTTTTAATAATATATATATATAGTGCTTGCTTAATTTTATTTGCATTGTAGACATGAAATTTGATTCCAAATTAAAGTGTCGACTTAATATTGATTTTAAACTATGCAAATTTTATCCAGATAATTAAATATTTAATACAGAAAATGTAATATTGGTGTTTTTTTTGTTTAATAAAAAAAGAGGCAACAGGTTCTATCTATTGTAGCAAAAAGTGAAATCTCACCTTAAATCAGCGGTTCTTGTGCATCACTGAAATCAACTCGATGGCTAGAATTGCTCTAACCACAACTGCTAACCCCAGTGCAAATCCTTACCTTGCCTACTGTTGGTAAGGAAAAAAAAGCAAAGAATTCAAACAAAATGATGCAACGGATCTCCTAAAACAGATGAATCATAAATCAATAATCTTCACTGTGAGTGAACTAGAGTATCAGCTAGCTTTTGTTTGCTAAACCCGGATGACCATATAGGTTATATGGTTTAAGAAATACATAGGGTGTAAATGTGTGATAAAGTGTGAATATATCAAATGTCATTATTTCTCAACAGTATATTATAAATTGTTTTCTTTTTCTTCTCTCAAAATTACATGCATGTAGTCATACTTTCTTCAGAAATTAATAGAAATGTCACTAGAAGAAAGAATGCCCGTAAAAACACCAAATGATAGGAAAAAGGAAACTTTTCTTAAATATAGAATTAAATGCAATATCAGGGAGGACAATAATTTGATGTGAGTAATGAAGGCCAATTATATATATATATATATATATATATATATATATATATATATATATATATATATATATATATATATATATATATATGTTATCCTGCGGACCGTGCGGTACGGACTCCGTGCGCGACGGGGGTGCGTGACCGATCAGGGGCTTCCCTAATCGGTCACGCACAGTGCGCAGCGCCTTGTCCATCGGCGGCCTTCGGCCGCCGCCCCCGAACAAAATTATAATCCAGGGGGTGAACGATGAACCCTAAGAGGTACGGTAAACCCGTCGGGATACGGATGAACCCGTCGGGACGCTCCCGAGCCCGCGGTGGCCGATCAGGCCTTGCTTGATCAGTCACAGTGACCGATCAGGCCTTGCTTGATCGGTCACAGTGACCGATCAGGCTTGGTCGCGCATGCGGTCAGCAGGAGGCGGTCCGCAGGAGAGCAAATCCGTGTATATATATATATATATATATATATATATATATATATATATATATATATGTGAGTAATGTTTAGGAGAGTGAATTTGGGAGAGTGAATGGGAGAGTGAATGACGTCCAGCTAATGTGTACATGTTCGATCACCGATCGGACACCACCGATGACCTCTGATCGTCGTCCCGAATCAAACTATGTCTTGGGGGATGGTGAACCCAGCAGGGTCGCCGGTAATTAAGATCTTGCCGGATTGACGGTGAATGCGACGAGATCATAATTGCGGCGATTCCCGATGAGTTCACCGATCTTCTTAGGACATAGTTTGATTCGGGACGGTGATCAGAGGATGCCGGTGGTGTCCGATCGGCGATCGAACGTGTATACAATAACTACCACGTCATTTACTCTCCCATTCACTCTCCCAAATTCACTTTCCCTATCATTACTATATATATATATATATATATATATATATATATATATATAATATGAGCAAATGAACCTTTTAAACAGCATCAGAAAATGTGTTGAAAATATAATAGAAGAAAATATTTAATTCATAATAAGAAACCAAACCACACCCAGAAAATCACAGAGATGAAATGTGCAACCTGCACTTGAAAATCTGTCATTATATAGAAGATTCAACATTTTAATTAGTCATTCATTTTTTCAAAATAAAATTAATTTCTTCAAGCCCCTGGACGTTCTTAAGGGTATGAAAAATTCAAAACTAATCCTTTTTATATTAGATATACAAAGACTAGTTTGATCAACACTAAACCTAGTTTGACTTGACTCATTTACATCTACTCACAAGATCCCTAAACATTTATATTTTTATCATTACAATTATAAAATCAAGTGTTGGGAGGGAGTTAAAATGAAGTGGTTTTCAAAACTATAAAGGAGAAATACTTTCTGAACTATAAGGTCTATAGTGAAATTATATATACTTAAACATACAGATCCTTAGGGAGTGTTTTGAATAGACTATTAAACTTTAGGGTACTTTTGGAAATTATAAAACAATAAAATACGATCAGCTAAAATAATATGATTACCTGCTACGAATGCTCTCGTAACTTTCAACGATCCCTTCCTTCCGGGTCATTGAGGGGCTCACCTCTGATTTTGTTGGCTGACTTAGAATAATAAGTAGCACTTTCGATAGCACATATAGTATGATGAAAAAAAGATAAGGAGAAAATAACTTGAAAAAAGTTTTTACAAAAAAATGAAATGACTTCTACACACTTTTACGCTGTATATATACTCCATAAGTGATAAGAATTTAGCCATAAAAATAGGAAAAGCTAACACCAAAGACTAAGTCATAAAAACTATCCAAAAAAAATTTGCAGATAATGTCTAGATTATTTTCTCACATTACTTCCCCTAACCCTGACATGGTTGTAAATCAAGGACGCGGAGTAGTTGTCGCATGACAGCTAGCTTCACTCCTGACAATGCTTTAGTTAATACATCGGCTCGCTGTTCTCCGGTATTAACGAATTCAACCACAATATGTCTCTTCTCAACACATTCTCTGATAAAATGAAACCTTGTATCTATGTGCTTGCTTCGGCCATGGAATATCGGATTCTTCATGAGAGCTATGGCAGATTTGTTGTCAACAAACAAAGTTACCGACTTTGGCTTTACACCGGTTAATTCACTGGCAAGGCTCCTCAACCACAAGGCATGGCAGGTTGAAGTTATGGCCGCCATGATGAACTCTGCCTCATAAGATGAAAGTGTCATTGTCTTCTACTTCTGTGAATTTCAGGATACCAAACTTTCATTAAAATAGAAAGTCATTCCACTTGTGCTTTTCATTCCATTGAGATCGCCGGCTAAATCACTGTCTGAGTAGCCGAATACACCAACTTCCTGGGGTCCCTTTATATAAGCAAGTCCATAATGGATTGTGCCTTTCAAATACCTGAGAATCTGTTTGACCACCTTTTGATGCATGATTGTAGGTCTCTCCATGTATCTGCTCGCCATTCCGACAGAATATGACAGGTCCGACTGTGTGTGTAACAAATATCTTAAACAACCAATGATGTGCCTATACTCTGTGGCGTCAACTGGAGTCCCTTCCAAGTCTTTATGCAACTGTGTCTTGGGTTTCATTAGATGCTTTGTGGCATTGCAGAGTCGGCTTTAAGGGGAGGCGATCTAGGCAATTGCTTAGGGCCTCCCCTCTTGTAGGGGCCTCATATTTTTTTATTTTAATAATTATATTTAATAATAAATTACATTGTTTAATATATAATGACTTTAATAGGTTTAGTGGAGAGCCCATTAGCCTAAAATACCAAATTAATATATATAATTTCCTTTCTAATTTTTTTTTATTTTCTCACCAAATCCGCCAAATCCTGCGAACAAAGCCTTAGTGCCGCGTGATCGGTGATTCCCTTGACCCTTCGCCTCTTTAACTCTTCCGCTTCCTCACCAACGCCAAGCCCTCCAGCCTTCCCTCGCCACTATTCTACAGTTCTACGAGCCTGGAATCTTCTCTTCAGTTGTGTCTTGCTGTGCGCTGCCCTCGTCGCGACTTCTAAAATTCTACTCGTCTCTCCGGTTGTGCCCTATCCTGCCGTGGCTCTCCCTCTACTGATTTTCTCTGTTGTGCCCTGCCCTCCCTCGTCGCAACGATTCCGACGAAGGTCCCTTGCCGGTAAACGATCTTGCTTTTATTTTTTTTTTGTTAATCATATTTTTTTCTGAAAAGTAGTAGATTTATAGATTTTTTTTTGTCGTCTGTGTCCTATTTTTTTCTGAAAAATAGTAGATTTTTTGTTAATCATGTGTTTCTCCGGTTGATTTTTAATTCTTTTGTTAATCATGTTAAACGATCTTGCTTTTATCCATATTTATATTGTTCAGATTTACAACTTCTTAAAAAAAAAATAGGAGTTGAAAGAATTGAGTTTCAAACCATGCTGATTTTTTGAAATAATAGTGTAGGAGAGCAGAATTAAATGTTTCAAATCATGCTCTTTGTAGCTACTTTAGATCATATAAGGACTTTAAATTACATACTAGACCACTAGCCACTAATATTTACTAATTTACATTTAGTTTCCTCACATGGTGAAATTTAAACATTCCCTAAATTTACTAACTTGGGATAAATGACTTTACTTTTTCAAAGTTAATCATTTTCTTAATCTAGTGATTATTTTCACCTGAATGGTTTAGCTCCATGCAATCCAATTTGAAAATGAATCTCCACGTTTTGTCAAGAGTCTATTTTCTTTTTTATGGACTTGATTTTAGTTGTTAAAATTTAGAAAAGTTTATTGTGCAAAACTTTGATGAAGCAAACTAAAGTTAAAAGCAAATGAATCTCCACTCATCACTTTATGTTGTTAGTTTAGTGTCTCTTTAATTTGATTAATTGCATGCTTGGCTTTCTGCCAATTAGTGGTGTATTAAAAGTAAATGAATTTTCATGTACAATTATGCTTATTTATATATATTAAAGGCATAGTTGATAACTATGCATGTGTGTCTTTTAATATGTGTCATGCATCAAAACTACTTAATGCAATTAATCCTATTATCAATTAATTTGAAATCCTAGATATATTTTTGTTAGTATTTAAATTATATTTTATTTTTATTTTGTTAGATTTGCATTGTGAATTATCAATTATGACTGGAAAAAGAAAATTTGAATCTGGAAGTTCAAAGAGGAAAAAGAAAGAAAGACAAGAAATTCTTACAAAATCTCTCACTGGGTCTATGGAAAGGTACATAAAGTATGTAGTTTCCATTGTTGAAGATTTGACTATTATTACAAATTCGGATCAAAATTTAAATTCTGAGAATGAAGTTGTTGATCAAATTTTGACTGAGAATATAGATTTGAATGATGTGATTCAAGTTATTGCAAATGATATTGAAAATCTGAATGAAAATATAGATATGAGTTGTGAAGAATTAGATGATTTGTTTATCCAGGAAATTGGGAGAATAATATGCTTCAAAAAAAGATTGATTTGCTAATAGAGAGAGGTCCAAAAAGAGTTATGGATATCGTGTATCCAGTTAATGACCACGGTAGAAGCTTCAATGATAGACATTACAGTCAATCTTTGTCGAATTGAGAAAAACTTGATAGATCATGGCTAGTGTACTCTCGGAAGAAGGATAAAGTGTTTTGCTTTTGTTGTGTGTTATTCAAAAGAGACAAAGTTATATCAAATCCTTTGACAACAACTATAGGTTATGGTGATAGGAAAAATATTCATGCGAGACTTAGTGAGCATGAAAGAAGCACTAATCATATAAATAACTTAACAAACTGGATGGTGGCAGAAACAAGATTGAGAAAAAAATTAACAATTGATTCTTCTAATAAAAAAGTCATTGAGAAAGAAAAAAGTTTTGGAGAGATGTTTTAAAGAGAATTATTAGTGTTGTAAAAACTCTTGCAAATAATAATTTGGCATTTCGTAGAAGTAATGAAAAACTTGATGATCATAATAGTGGAAATTTTCTAAGTATGATTCGGATGATTGTTGATTTTGATCCGATCATGGAAGAGCACCTTCGGTGCATCAGAAGAAAGGAGACTCGTCATGTCCATTATCTTGGTCATAATATTCAAAATGAATTAATACTTTTGTTGTCAGGCGAGATTAAGAATAAGATCCTTGATATCATTAAAGGAGCAAAATATTTTTTTGTAATTCTTGATTGTACACCAAACATTAGTCATGAAGAACAAATGTCTCTTATATTGAGATGTGTTGATATTTCCAAGACTCCCATAACAGTGGAGGAGTTCTTTATTCAATTTTTGAAAGTTACTGAAACATCAGGGGATGCACTTTACAATGAGCTTAAATCAGTTTTGCGAAAATTGGAACTTGATTTTAATAACATGAGAGGGCAGGATTATGATAATGGCTCAAATATGAAAGAACAATATAAAAGAGTAAGCAATAGAGTATTTAAAGAGTATCCTAGGTGTTATAGTTTGGTGACCCAAATTCTGTTTAATCCGTTAATATTTATTAGATATTTTCTTATTAATATGTTAATTAACAGATTCTTTATAAATATGTTAATTAACAGTTTCGTTATTAATTTTTTATTTGACTAAGTATTCTAAGGTCCCTATAAATTATGTATCTCATAGACAAGTTGGATAAATCAATGAAGAAAGTTATTTGGTTATCTCTTCTTTCTTTCTCTCTACGTCTCTTCTCTCTTTCTCTCTACCTCTCTTCTCTCTCTACTTCTCTTTACTTTATTATATGAGAGTTGCCATTTTTCCGTCGTAATTTCGTTACAAGTGGTATCAGAGCCAGGTTGGATGTCAACCGGGATTAATGACAACGACAAGTATGAAGGAAAAATCCGCTGCTGCACTATGGCTAAAATTGGAGCAGTTGTGCATGACAGAGAAGTCTGGTGAGGTTGATGTTGCCGAAAATCACAGTAATGGAGAACTTCTCATTGCCTCTGATGCTGATTTGAAGCAGAGTGAGGAATGGATTCTTGATTCTGGCTGTACATTTCATATGTGTCCCAATCGGGATTGGTTTTCAACATATGAAACGGTTTCGAGTGGTACCATTTTCATGGGCAATAATGCATCCTGCAGAATTGTTGATATTGGTATGGTCAGAATTAAGATGTTTGATGGCATTATTTGGACACTTGGTGATGTGAGGCACGTCCCTGATTTGAAAAGAAATCTAATCTCTTTGAGTATTCTTGATTCTAAAGGGTACAAGTACATATGAAACGATTTCGAGTGGTACCATTTTGATGGGCAATAATACATCCTGCAAAATTGCAGGTATTGGTACGGTCAGAATTAAGATGTTTGATGGCATTATTCGGACACTTGGTGATGTGAGGCACGTCCCTGATTTGAAAAGAAATCTAATCTCTTTGAGTATTCTTGATTCTAAAGGGTACAAGTACACTGATGAAGGTGGAGTTGTGAAGATCAGTAAAGTGTCTCTTGTTGTGATCAAGGGACAAAGAAGAACCGCCGGTTTATATATTCTGCAGGGATCCACAGTAATAGGTGATGTTGCCGTTGCAAGGTCGTCTATGTCTGATTCTGATGTTACAAGACTTTGGCATATGCGTTTGGGTCATATGAGTGAGAATGACATGGTTGAATTGAGCAAGAGAGGACTTCTTGATGGTCAAAGTATTACAAACCTAAAGTTCTGCGAGCACTGTGTTTTTAGCAAACAGAAAAGAGTCAAGTTCTCAGTTGGCATTCATAACACAAAGGGTATATTAGACTATATTCATTCTGATTTGTGGGGGCCTTCTAAAGTACCATCTAAAGGTGGTGCTCTCTATATATTAACTATTATTGATGATTTCTCAAGAAAAGTTTGGGCATTCTTTTTAAGACATAAGAGTAATGTTTTTACTACCTTTAAGGAGTGGAAGGTCATGATTGAGAAGCAAACGGGGAGGAAATTAAAGCATCTTCGAACTGATAACGGATTGGAGTTTTGTTCTGGTGAGTTTAATGCCTTATGCAGAGCTGAAGATATTGTGAGACATCATACAGTTCGGTATACTCCTCAACAAAATGGTGTAGCAGAGAGGATGAATAGGACTTTAATGGAGAAGGTGTGTTGTATGCTTCTTAATGCTGGGCTACCGAAGTTTTTCTGGGCAGAAGTCGTTGCGTATGCCTTTTATCTTGTAAATCGCTCTCCATCAATTGCTATTGCAAGGAAAACTGCACAAGAGGTATGGTCTGGTACTCTTGCTAGTTATTCTAATTTGAGAATTTTTGGATGTCCTACGTATGCTCATGTTGATAATGGAAAGTTGGAGCCTCGTTCGGTGAAGTGCATATTTATAGGTTTTAGACAAGGAGTGAAGGGATACAAACTTTGGTGTCCAGAGACCGAGAAAGCCATCATCAGTAGAAATGTTATTTTTGATGAGACTAGCATGCTTTAGGGGTCTCCATCTAAAACTCTTTCTGAGGAAGATAAGCAGAAGACAAGCACACAGGTGGAGATTGGGATTGAGCCGATATCTACAGAGACTACTCCAGAGCCTATTCTATATGTTGTGGATGGAACGAGCTCATCACAAGCACCTTCACAATATTCCATTGCAAAAGATAGGCCTCGGAGAGAAATTAGACGCCCTCAGAGATATGCAGAGGCTGATTTGGTCGCTTATGCTTTAAACGTGGCTGAGGAGATTGATTCCGGTGAAGAACCGGAGACGTATTCAGAAGCAATTAGCTGTAATAATTTTGGTAAGTGGATAATTGCTATGTAGGAGGAGATGGAGTCACTTGGTAAGAACGACCCATGGGACTTGGTGAAATTACCTAAGGGTAAGAAAGTTGTTCGCTGCAAGTGGATATTTAAAAGAAAGGAGGGAATACCGGAAGTTGAAGAAGTCAGGTACAAAGCCAGACTAGTTGCTAAAGGTTTTAGTCAAATTCCAGGAGTAGACTTCACTGATGTATTTTCCCCAGTTGTAAAGCATAGTTCGATTCGAGCTTTCCTTGGTATTGTGGATATGCATGACTTAGAGTTGCAGCAGCTGGATGTGAAGACAACATTCTTACATGGGGTACTTAAGGAAGAAATCTATATGCAACGACCAGAAGGTTTTGAAGTCTCAGGAAAAAAGGATTATGTATGCTTGCTGAAAAAATCCCTTTATGATTTGAAGCAGTCACCTAGGCAATGGTATAAAAGGTTTGATTCATTTATGATCACTCATGATTTTAGAAGAAGCAGCTATGACAGTTGTGCCTACTTTAAGAAAACTGATGATGGATCATTTATTTATCTGCTCTTATATGTTGATGATATGTTGATTGCGGCCAATAATAAGGAAGAGATAAAAAAGGTCAAAGCCCAACTAAGTAAAGAATTCGAGATGAAAGATTTGGGAGCTGCAAAGAAAATACTTGGGATGGAGATTCTGAGAGACAGAAAGACAGGTAAATTATACCTAAGTCAAAAAGGGTATATTGAGAAAGTACTTCATCGGTTTAACATGCATTCTGCCAAGTCTGTTAGTACTCCGTTAGCTGCACATTTTAGACTTTCAGCTGATTTATGTCCGTAGTCAGATGATGAAGTTGATTATATGTCACGGGTTCCATATTCTAGTGCAGTGGGATCTCTCATGTATGCTATGGTTTGTACACGCCCAGATTTATCATATGCAGTGAGTACAATTAGTAGATACATGGCAAATCCTAGTAAAGAGCATTGGAAGGCAGTTTAGTGGATTTTCAGATACTTACGAGGGACTTCTGATATTTGTTTGCATTTTGGGAGAAATATAGATGCAGTTATTGGATATGTTGATTCTGACTTTGCATGTGACCTTGATAAAAGAAGATCACCTACGGGGTACGTATTCACTGTTGGTGGTTGTGCTATCAGTTGGAAAGCTACTTTGCAAAATATAGTTGCATTGTCCACTACAGAGGCTGAGTATATAGCTATTACGGAAGCTTGTAAGGAAGTTATTTGGTTGAAAGGACTCTTCAGTGAGCTTAGCAAAGACTTGCAGATTACTACAGCCTTTTGTGATAGTCAGAGTGTCATTTTCCTCACGAAGGATCAGATGTTTCATGAAAGGACAAAACACATTGATGTGAGGTATCATTTTATACGTGATGTTATTGCTCGTGGTGATATTATTGTTAGGAAAATCAGTACTCATGATAATCCTACTGATATGATGACTAAGGCACTCCCTATAGACAAGTTTAAGCATTGCTTGGACTTGGTTGGTGCTAGATGCTGAGATTTACCTGTGGGGGGTTTTGTGGAAGAGGTGGAGAATGTTCTTTTGAAGATTTATGGAATTCGCGTCAAGGTGGAGATTGTTATAGTTTGGTGACCCAAATTCTGTTTAATCCGTTAATATTTATTAGATGTTTTCTTATTAATATGTTAATTAACAGATTCTTTATAAATCTGTTAATTAACAGTTTCGTTATTAATTTTTTATTTGACTAAGTATTCTAAGGTCCCTATAAATTGTGTATCTCATAGACAAGTTGGATAAATCAATAAAGAAAGTTATTTGGTTATCTCTTCTTTCTTTCTCTCTACCTCTCTTCTCTCTTTCTCTCTACCTATCTTCTCTCTCTACTTCTCTTTACTTTATTATATGAGAGTTGCCGTTTTCCGTCGTAATTTCGTTACACTAGGGCATTTTACACTCCATATGGTTGTCATTCTCTTAATCTTGCCCTTTGTTAGATGAACCAGGCAGCAGACAAATTGAACCTGGGGTGACCGGCCCGACCCCACGGAAGTTTCCCACCGGTCACCAGGGTAAATCGGGAAGCGCTCGTGGTGGGCAGTCTAGAAGCCCAGCGTCCCAGGATTTGCCCTTTGTGATATGACTATGAGTTGTGTTCAAGTTAAATCATTTTTTGGAGTGATACAAAGTATTTATAAATTATTTTCCGGTTCAACAAAACGATGAGAGATTCTTAAATCTTTTGTAAAATGTCGCAATAGAGAAGGGCTTACATTAAAATCATGGTCAGATACACGTTGGGAAAGTCGTCTTGATAGCGTAAAAGCTGTAAGACTTCAAGTTCCTCAAATAAGAGATGCACTATTGCATCTAGTAGAACATAGTGGTGATGCAACAACAGTGAGTGATGCAGAGTCTTTGGCAAATTATGAACTTCAAAGTTTTGAATTTTGTATAGGTATGGTAATATGGTTTGAAATATTGCAGAAAGTAAATAAAGTCAGCAAGATTCTCCAAAGAAATGATATAGCTATTGATGAGAGTATTAGTCTGTTAAAAGGTTTGATTATTTTTTTGGAAGAATACAGAAATACTAGTTTTGAAGCTGCGAAGATTGAAGCTAAAAAGATTGCTTTAGGAATGGAGGTTAAACCCATATTTCGTGAAACTCGTATTCGTCACAGAAAAAGATTCTTTGATGAAAATTCTCGAGATTAACCAATACAAGGAGCTGAAGAATATTTTCGAATAAATTATTTTTTGCAGATAGTTGATAATGCTCTTTCTTCACTCAAGACAAGATTTGAGCAATTTCAGAAATATGAAAGGACTTTTGGGTTTTTATTTAACTTGAGCAAGTTGAAACACGTAGATGATGAGAGTTTGAACAATTCATGTGTTGTACTTGAAGATTTTTTGAAACATGAAGATGATTCTGATATTAATGCGCTTGAACTATTTTTCGAATTGCAATTACTTAAAAAAGCATTGCCGAATTGGATTACCAACCCACTTGAAGTCTTGGAGTATGTCAAAAATTTGCATCATGGGTTTCCTAATGCTTGGATAGCTTATAGAATATTATTAACCATACCAGTTACGGTTGCTTCTGCTGAAAGAAGTTTCTCAAAGTTAAAGTTGATAAAGAATTATCTTTGATAGACTATGTCACAAGATAGATTGAATGGTTTGGCTATATTGTCTATTGAAAAAAGATGGTAGCTAAGCTTGATTACAATGATTTAGTTGACAATTTTGCACAACAAAAAGCGTGAAGAGTATGAACATTTTATATTTTTATGATGAGATTTAATTTATATAGTGAAGGAGTTATTGAAATTTATAAAATAGTGGAGGAGTTCTTTATTTAATTTTTGTAAGTTTTATATTTACGTAGCATATTGAATATTCATGATAATCATATGCATATAATTATGGATTCGTATGTAATATTTTTATATTTAATAAAAAAATTATATAAGATTTTGATTGAAAAATTAGCCTAGGGCCTCCAATTTCCTGAAGATGACCCTGCGACATTGTAATCTGCCATTTTGAACTGGGATAGTATTTTCTTGGCATAAGCTGATTGTCTAAGTAAAATTTGGCTCTTCTGTTGCTCCACTTCAATCCCTAAGTAGTAAGAGAGAAGACCCAAATCACTCATCTCAAATTCTGCCATCATTTGTTGTTTGAACTTGTTGATTTTTTCTGTGCCACTTCCTGTCACAATGAGATCATCGACATATACTCCAACAAGTATATTTACTTCTCCTTCACCTCTTGTATATACTGCATGTTCTTGAGTACATTTTTTGAGGCCAAGCTCTTCCGGACTCCTGTTTAGTCGCATGTTCCAAGCTCGTGGAGCTTGTCGCAATCTATAGAGGGCCTTGGACAACCTGTACACCTTATGCTTTTGATTTTGTACCTCAAACCCTTCCGGTTGAGTGATATATATTTCTTCTTCTAACTCTTCGTTAAGAAATGCTAACTTTACATCTAGATGGTGTACCTCCGAGCTTTGATTTGCAAAAAGTGCAAGAATGACTCGAACAATGTCAAGTCTCACGACAGGTGCAAACACCTCTTCAAAGTTGATGCCTTATCTTTGTACATATCTTTTAGCCACTAATCTTGCTTTATGCTTAACGACTTTCCCCGCTGACTCTTTCTTTAATTTGAACACCTACATTAGACCGATAGGTTTACGGTCTAATGGGAGCTCAGTTAGGGTCCAGGTCTTGCTCATCTCAATAGATCTCAGTTCTTCCTCCATTGCTTCGTACCAGTAAGTCTTGGTTGCAGCTGTTGGACCTTGGATGCTAGAGGGGGGGCGAATATAGCCAGACACAATTTTCTGAAGCTTTCAAAAACTTTCTGCACTTCAAGAGTTAGGCAGTGGAAACAAACAACACAAGTGCAGAAACAGAAATGACGAACAGAAATCAAAACAAATACAGCAAACCAAACGACACAGCGATATACAAGGTTCGGGGATAACTTGCCCCTACTCCTTGGCGTGTCCTTAAGGTGGGTGATCCCTTGATCGTTGGTAGATCAAGCCCCGGTGAACACCGGATAAGATATAGCCTCCTTCTCGGTGGAGAAACATCTCCACAGATCTCACGGATAATTGAACTTGAGTACAAGAGATCACACAAGAAGGAACACTCACAAAGATCTCACAGGAATGCAACAAGATCGCTCAAGCACAAAGCAACAGAGAGCACAACCCCACAGCAAAAACTTCACTCGTTTTTCTGTCTTCCTTGTTGTCGCTCCTCTACTTCCAGCCTCGTCTTAAGCCTCTGCTCCCATCACCAAGCTCTCCATCAGCATCGACTGAAGCCACAGCCTGACCCACTGACTCCCTGAGCACTTAGTCCACTGAAGACTCTCCAGCTGAGCCTCCGTCAGTTGCCAGCTGCTCTCCAGACGCCGTTGAGACCTGAAACAAGGAAACAACCAAACCTGCTCCATGGAAAGTCCTCCATTAACTCTCCTTGAGTGTTTGAATCCTTCCCTGTCACCTGCAGCTTAATCAGAGCATTAGCACAGCATATCACTCAGTAAATCAAGTATCAGGGATCAAATGTAGAGAATCGGATACGGTCAGACACGATCAGAGCGTTTGACAGTGCAATTTGAATTAAAGTGATCGGTCACCAGACCGATCCACCGCTTGCTGGGACTCCCCAGCTCTCGCGGCGACACAAGCCTGATCGGTCACCTGACCGATCAGAGTGAAGCCTGATCGGTCACCAAACCGATCAGGTAGCTCCCTGTCCGATCAGGCTCAAGTCTGATCGGTTCACGTCTGAGTGAACAGTAACTGCGGAAATCAGATCCTAAGTCTTTGATCGATCACCGGACCGTTCAGGAACTGATCAGCGGGGGAACTCAACTAACTGTGTGCTCCCTAATCGGTCACCAGACCGATCAGAAGCAAGGCAGTGAGGAAGTTGTCTGCTCCCTGATCGGTCACCGGACCGATCAGGAGCCAAGCAACGAGGCAACAGCCTGCTCCCTGATCGGTCACCAGACCGATCAGGAGCCACACAGTAGGTTCCCAACCTCACTGTACGCTCCCTGATCGGTCACCAGACCGATCAGTCATTGCTGGATCGGTCACCGGACCGATCCACGAAGGAGCAGCGTGCCAACTTCCCTGATCGGTCACCAGACCGATCCAGGGACTCCCATTTCAACTCTAAGTCAAAAGAACGAGCTTCCTAGCCCTCTCTGACTCGTCCTGGTCCCCCGGACCAAGACTCCATGCCCAGCTTCACTCACCGGGACTTCAACCTAGCTTCACTCACTAGGACCTGGCTTCACTCACCGAGATTTCAACCTAGCTTCACTCACTAGGATTTCCATTACCTGGCTTCACCCACCAGGACCCGACTTCACTCACCGGGATTTCCATCACGTGGCTTCACTCACCAGGACCCGGCTTCACTCACCAGGATTTCCATCACCTGGCTTCACTCACCAGGACCCGGCTTCACTCACCGGGATTTCCATCACCTAGCCCTCCAAGCTAGGATTTCGTGCCCAGCCCCGACTAGGACTTAATCCCAATTCGTTCAACCAAACTTAAAACGGTGTCAATACCAAAACAACAATCAAGGACAGACTGCATCAATAATCTCCCCCTTTTTGTTGTTTGACAACCCGATTTAAGTTTAGGCATTAATGATCAATTGAAAGCAGTTCAATTATCGTAAGGGAATCAAAATCCTCCCCCTACAATAACCCTAAACTTAATCAACCATTCTCTCCCCCTTTGTCAAACATCAAAAAGGGTATGGTTATTAAGTGGGAGCATACCTCCCCCTCAGACCAACGGTCTCTCCCCAAACCCAAAATAATCAAAGTGTAAATTTTTGAATTGAATATGAGAGGCATATACCATAAATGTATCATGGCAACAATGTATATGCATCATACGGCAATAAGTGTAGATTTTTAAATTGCATATGAAAACATATACCAAATAATATGATGGTCAAGTATGTATATGTTTCATATGACAAGAAAAGAATGCATCTGTATCTGATATATAGTCCTGATTGGTCTCCGTGACCGATCAGGTTCGTAGATTACTGGATACAAAAATATTTTGATAAGTCTGGGGAGCGATCAGATTTTAAAAAAAATTTTGAACCTCTGATACGTTCCTGATCAGACTGCATTGACAATTTGCATTCCGTAACAGTGAAGTAGACTCTATTAATATTCGATATTTCAGAAAAATTTCTGAAACACGACATTAAGAACAAGAGTCATGACTCAAACAAACCCTTTCTTATGAATCAGTATTTAGGTTTTGTTTCAAGTACCACTTGAACAAATTTGTACTTCCTTAGTACCAGGATTGTACCAATGGAGGATCAAATATGTTTCAATTGTAATTGGTTTGTATCAGATTTGTTAGGAGTATGATCATTAAACTGATACAATTCGATGAGAAGAGATTGGTTTGAGGAGGTTTTGGATCAATTTGGAACGATCTGGGAGTTCCTTGATCAGAGTTGGTCTGATCGGTCACCAGACCGATCAGAAGCACCCCTGATCGGTCGGTGGACCGATCAGGGATGATACAGAATGGTTTCTGAAACTGATCAGTTTCAGAAACAAGTTCGTTTCAACTCTTAATCACTCTAATCCCTAATACAATCAGATTTACTCCCTAAATGAGTTCCATTAACCATAAATCATTTAATCAAAACAAGCAATCTGATTTGGGTCTCTTAACTAAGCTTCATTTCATATCAAGGATTAAGAATTTCCATGGATTAATATACCATCACTAGGTTGACTGATCAATTATGTTCTAAGCATGTTCTTGGCATGATCTTGAGTTTTCAAAAACAGATTTATGTCAAAGCATGATAAGTATGCTCTAAGCATGAACTTGAATGTCAAAACATGTTTGTATCAAAATTCCAAGGCAGGTATGCATACCATCACTTGAACAGGAAGTTTATAATCATGGATAGCATGGATGCATATTGCTATTTATCAACATCAATACATGAATGAAATCTATGTGTGCCAAGTCATGATCGGAATGTTTTTAGCACAATCATTTTTATTCCAAACAAATTTGATAATTCAATCTACACCTATGTATTGATATCTCGATAATCCAAATAATATTGGGCATATGAAAAACGTCAAGTTTGATGAGAAAACAGCTAAGTCATAGAAGTTAAGTATTGAGTCTTGAATCATCACTAACTATGAGTTCATACTTGTTTCCTAACATATCTTCATGTTGTGTACCACATATAGTAAACTCATGGCATACTAGAACAGGTTCATTAACACCTTAAGCTTGAGCTATGGCATATCATTAATCATCATTTGCAGTAACCATAAATTGCTATAGGAAAACCAATTATCCTAAGCAATTCATGGCAAGAGCAAGTTGTGGGTTAGTCTAAGCCATTCATGTGAATTTGAGGAAATGGTAAGCACATTCCTAACTAGGAATGGCTATATGTTTAGAGCACCAAATATCAACCACCCATGTTGAAAGATGCTCCCCCTCAACCTAAGTTATACAATTCGAAATATAGAAGTTTTAGGTACCCAAATTTTGGGACCTAATGAATCTACAATGAATGACTTTGCACCCATGCCTTAGTCATTTTCTTTCTAGCCTTTTGAACCCTAGAGGCATTTGTGACCTAAATTGAGTTCTTGACATTAAAGATATGACACTAGGTTCTTTAGGTTGGTAACCAAACCAACCTTGTTGTACATCGCCCTTTGTGAGTTGAGTATCATATCTAATGTTTTAGAGCTTGTTGAAAACTTCTCAAGAACATTCTTGAGGTTTTCAACTTCGCTCTTCAAGTTCTTATTTTCATCCTTAAGGGATTCATCATGCAAAGCATTAATATCCTCAACCTTAGAGGATTTCAATTCTTTTACTTCCAACCTTAATGTTTGACTTTGGCCTTAGATTTCTTAAGTATTTTTGTCAAGTACGCTATTGTTTATAGCATTTGTCTAACTCGGAGAGATTACCTCTTCATCATCCGAAGATGATGAAGGCGCAGTTGAGGAGCTTCTGATTCGTTGTCACTCTCCTCTTGATTCTTCTAAGGCCACGAGAGCCACATGACAGTGGCTTTTCTCCTCCTTGTCCTTCTTCCTTTTGTTTCCTGCACAAAAGCAAACCCTTTCTCCTTGGGCTTGGTTAGAAATCTCATGTAATTCCATTTCACAAAATAAATCTTCTAACTTAATAAGGAAAGATCCTTGGAACCTTGTAGGCATCCACCATGGATGACCACAAAGTATTCCTAGGGAAAGACTTTAGAATACCTCACTAGGTCTCTTTTCTACCTTTTCATTATGGAGTGGAGACCATTCAATATCTCTTGAATCGCCATGGAGTTCACTTACCTTTTCATTTTCTCCCATGGTGAGATTTTGGAGTTGACTTGAAGAAATCCTTCTTGGCTTCCGGGTTCTTGAGTTCCTTCATGGAGCTCAATGATTTTGTTCCAAAGATCTTTAGCACTTGTGAAAGGACCCACCTTGATCAACTGCTCCTTGGTCATCCCACATTGCAAAGGTGACATAGCTTTGGCATTGGCTTCCCCTTTTTGACTTGCTCAGCCGACCAACTGAAAATCAAGATCTTTCCCTCATATCTTTGGAGGGAGAAACCTCCTTGACTGAGAACCATATGCTCATGTTTGTTTTCAAGTAAAACTCATCTTGACTTCCAATATGGAAAATCTGTGTCGTCGAAGAATGGAGGTCGGTTTGTGCTCATCCTTCTCTTCCAGCCATCTTGGTAGACTCTCGGATGTTAAGCCGCTGAATAGAGCCCCAAGCTCTGATACCACTTGTTGGACCTTGGATGGCTAGAGAGGGGGGGGGGTGAATATAGCCAGACACAATTTTCTTGAGCTTTCAAAAACTTTCTGCACTTCAAGAGTTAGGCAGCGGAAACAAACAACACAAGTGCAGAAACAGAAATGAAGAACAGAAATCAAAACAAGAAAGCAAACCAACGACACAGCGATGTATAAGGTTCGGGGATAACTTGCCCCTACTCCTTGGCGTGCCCTTAAGGTGGGCGATCCCTTGATCGTCAGCAGATCAAGCCCCGGTGAACACCGGATAAGATAGAGCCTCCTTCTCGGTGGAGAAACCTCTCCACAGATCTCACGGATGATTGAACTTGAGTACAAGAGATCACACAAGAAGGAACACTCACAAAGATCTCACAGGAATGCAACAAGATCGCTCAAGCACAAAGCAACAGAGAGCACAACCCCACAGCAAAAACTTCACTCGTTTTTCTGTCTTCCTTGTTGTCGCTCCTCTGCTTCCAGCCTCGTCTTAAGCCTCTGCTCCCATCACCAGGCTCTCCATCAGCATCCACTGAAGCCACAGCCTGACCCCCTGACTCCATGAGCACTCAGTCCACTGAAGACCCTCTCCAGCTGAGCCTCCGTCAATTGCCAACTGCTCTCCAGACGCCGTTGAGACCTGAAACAAGGAAATAGCCAAACCTGCTCCATGGAAAGTCCTCCATTGACACTCCTTGAGTGTTTGAATACTTCCCTGTCACCTGCAGCTTAATCAGAGCATTAGCACAGCATATCACTCAGTAAATCAAGTATCAAGGATCAATTGCAGAGAATCGGATACGGTTAGACGCGATCAGAGTGTCTGACAGCGCAATTTGAATTAAAGTGATCGGTCACCAGACCGATCCAGGGCTCGTGGGTCGGTCACCAGACCGATCCACCGCTTGCTGGGACTCCCCAGCTCACGCGGCGACACAAGCCTGATCGGTCACCTGACCGATCAGAGTGAAGCCTGATCGGTCACCAGACCGATCAGTAGCTCCCTGTCCGATCATGCTCAAGCCTGATCGGTCCACGTCTGAGTGAACAGTAACTGCGGAAATCAGATCCTAAGTCTTTGATCGGTCACCGGACCATTCAGGAACTGATCAGCGGGGGAACTCAACTCACTGTGTGCTCCCTGATCGGTCACCAGACCGATCAGAAGCAAGGCAGTGAGGAAGCTGCCTGCTCCCTGATCGGTCACCAAACCGATCAGGAGCCAAGCAACGAGGCAACGACCTGCTCCCTGATCGGTCACCAGACCGATCAAGAGCCACACAGTAGGTTCCCAACCTCAACGTACGCTCCCTGATCGGTCACCAGACCGATCAGTCATTGCTGGATCGGTCACCGGATCGATCTACGAAGGAGCAGCGTGCCAACTTCCCTGATCGGTCACCAGACCGATCCATGGACTCCCATTTCAACTCTAAGTCAAAAGAACGAGCTTCCTAGCCCTCTCTGACTCGTCCTGGTCCCCCGGACCAAGACTCCATGCCCAGCTTCACTCACCGGGGCTTCAACCTAGCTTCACTCACTAGGACCTGGCTTCACTCACCAGGGTTTCGGTCACCCGGCTTCACTCACCGGGACCCGGCTTCACTCACCGGGATTTCAACCTAGCTTCACTCACTAGGATTTCCATTACCTGACTTCACTCAGCAGGACCCGACTTCACTCACCGGGATTTCCATCACCTGGCTTCACTCACCAGGACCCGGCTTCACTCACCAAGACCCGGCTTCACTCACCGGGATTTCCATCACCAGGCTTCACTCACCAAGACTCGGCTTCACTCACCGAGATTTCTATCACCTGGCTTCACTCACCAGGACCCGGCTTCACTCACCTGGATTTCCATCACCTACCTTCACTCACCAGGACCCGGCTTCACTCACCGGGATTTTCATCACCTCAATTCACTCACCAGGACCCGGCTTCACTCACCGGGATTTCCATCACCTGGCTTCACTTACCAGGGCCCGGCTTCACTCACCGAGATTTCCATCACCTAGCCCTCCAAGCTAGGATTTTGTGCTCAGTCCCCAACTAGGACTTAATCCAAATTCGTTCAACCAAACTTAAATCAAACTTAAATCGGTGTCAACACCAAAACAACAATCAGGGACAGACTGCATCAACCGCAGCCTCTTGGTAACATGTCGACTCTTCAAACATCACCAACATTGCCTCATTCTCTTTTTCGTCAATACCAACCACTTCCTCAGTGTTGGCATAGATATCGACAATGGACCTAAAGCGGGTTGGCCTTTCTTGAGACTCGGGTGTGTTCGTTAACGGAGGCGAGGTAGTTTCATGGGCGTTCGATGGTGGTGTAGATGGGCTTGATGCTCTTGGCATGGGTACCACAACTGTTGCCGGTGGTGTGACATCTTCCGCCCCTGCCTCAATGTCTGCTGCAACAATCACCTCGTTGGTGTCGAATCCATCCACCACTATAAACTTCGGTAAGTTTTCTTCTTTGTTGGCACCTGTATTCCATGTTCATTCACAATTTTCTTGAAACATTACATTTCAACTTACTTGTAGCTTATCATGCCTTGGATTAAATAGACAATGAGCTTTGTAGCCTTCCTCGACACCCAAGTATACCATGGGTGAGCTTTTGTTGTCAAATTTCTTAAGGTGAGGGGCTGTGTTTTTCACATATGCAACACAACCGAACACTCTTAAGTGGGCTAGATGTGACTTTCTCCCCATCCAAGCTTCAAATGGGGTACTCTCTCCTAGCGCCTTAGTTGGGAGACTGTTTAGCAGATAGACAGCATGCCTAATCGCCTCTCCCCGGAACCTTGTCGGCATATATGTACCCTTGAGGAGAGATCTTGCTATGGCCATCACGGTGCGATTACGACGCTCCACTACACCATTCTGTTGGGGTGTGTAGGGAGCTTTGAGGTGTCGCTCGATTCCTTCATTTTCACAAAATCGAGTGAACTCCATGGATAGAAACTCGCCGCCCCGGTCTGTCCAGAGTGTTCTGATCTTGTATTCAGTCTTGTTCTCCATCAAGGATTTAAACTTCTTGAATGCTTGGAATGCATCACTCTTTGATGCCGACACAAACACCCACATCCACCTTGTGAAATCATTAACAATTAAAAGAAAATACTTGTTATCGGCTAGTGTACATGGTGAGATTGGCCCGTAAATATTAACAAGGAGAAGTTCCAACGGCTTCTCTGCTCTAAAATTTGCTTGGTACGAGAATGGCGACTGTATGCTTGGCGATCACACACCTCGCAAAGCTTGTTTGGCTAGGGCAATAGTGGCATATCAACTGCCAATTTCTTCTCCCCCAACAACTTCAAGTCATGGAAATTGACATGTCCGAGCCTTGCATGCCACAACCAGGTTGGGTTTTTTACGTTTGCTAGGAGACAGACTTACTTGAATCCTTCAAGGTTATCTTGTACAACCGATTTTGTGTTCGCTTTACCAGCATCAAGAGCTTCCTGCTCATATCAATCACCTTCATGGTATCTCCTTCCATGTGCACCTCGTTCCCAGTTTCTGTCAATTGACCAAGACTTATGATATTACTATAAAGTTTCGAAATGTAGTATACCTCATGGAGAGCCTTCTGATCGTCGTTCTTGTATTCGAACACAACCATCCTCTTGCCCATGATCTCAATGGTTGATCCATCGCCAAACCTCACCCTCCCAATGATGGTTTCATCTAGTTCTTGAAACTTCTCGCGATGACCAGTCATGTGGTAGCTGGCACCGTTGTCAAGGTAACAGATGTCTTTATCTTCCCCTTTCTTAATGATGCGATACATCTCCGGTAGAAACCTTTCTTCACTGAGCAAAATGATATCCTGCCGCTTACGCCTAGCGTGAGACTCCTCGTGGGGCACGCTCATCATCGTTGCTGGCTCTTCATCGGTGGTGTAAGTGAGGCGAGCCTCATTATCACGACGCTTGTTGTAGCATTCAGACGCATAATGCCCAATTTTCTCACAATTGAAACACTTAATATGGCTCTTGTCATGAGTGTCACTGTTGTTGCCGCTAGTGCCTCCTGCACTGTCTTAGCGTTGCGTACCACGACCATGACCGCTCCCTCGCCCACACCCATGCCCACGCCATTTGCCACGACTAGGGCTGCTAAAACCATGCCCCTTGCCTCCTAATGAAGTGTCCACGTTGTTCCCCTTCTGTCGCATTTGTCATTCGGCATGAGTTAGTAGGAGCTCACCTTCAGTGCCATTGGTATTGTCGTGTAATCGTAGTGTTCGTTCCTCATACGCCTTCAGTCGTCCTATAGTCTCCTCAAATGGTATAGTCTCAAAGTCGTGTAACTGCTCAATACCAGCAACAATAGGGAAGAATTTATCAGGGACAGAATCGAGCTACTGCTTTACCAAAGAGGAATCTTCAAGCGTGACACCAAGAGTGGAGAACTTGCTGCTCATAACGCTGAGTTTGCCAGCAAACTCATTAATCGTATCGGTCTCCTTCATCCGAAGGGCGTCAAACTCGCTCTTCAACATTTGTACGTGAGCCTTCTTCACTCGATCACTACCAAGGTACCTCATCTTGAGGTTGTCCCAGACTTCCTTCGTCGTCTTCTTTTTTGCGATATGGAGAAGGATGTCTTCGAGGACACACCGCAAGATATATGCACGTGCCCTTTTGTCCTTCTTTGCATCCACCTGGGCTCCTTCCGCTGGCTCCACTGCCTCCCAGACTCCCTGTGTATCAAGAATCACCTCTGTCTTTATTGCCCACACAGTGTAATTGTGAGGGCTTAGCATTGGATAGGGAAATGACACTCCGCCGTTCACCTTCGCACCAGCTTGTGGGATGCCTGATATTTTTGTGGAATCGTGGATTCTTGGGTGTTCTCTACTACCAATGCTCTGATACCAAATGTTGGCTGGCTTAGAATAATGAGTAGCACTCCCGACAGCACACACACACTAAAATAAAAGAAAGACAAGGAGAAAATAACTAGGAAAAGGTTCTTACAAAAAAACAAGATGGTTTCTACACACTTTTATGCTATATATATACACCATAAGTGATAAGAATTTAGCCATAAAAATAGGAAAGGCTAACACCAAAGACTAAGTCATAAAAACTATCTAAAAAAAGTACAGATAATGTCTGGATTATTTTCTCATAGATTTTGTAAAAATAAATTGACATAAGTTATAGTTTAATAATGATATATGAAATAATAATATTTAGTTGAAAAAAGTTAATTTAAACATTTAATTAGTTTAATTTGATTTAATTATTCACTTTGTCTTTTTCTTTTTTTAAAAAACAATCTAAATTTAAAGATATTCCAATTCTTAGATTATAATCTTTACACAAATGACTTAATAGGTTTAGTAAATATATAGAGGAAACAAATGATCTACCATAAATTAAATCAATTTATGTTTGGAATAAGTCCGTCAAATTAACATATGAAAATTTGATTTTATAGGGGTTTGATTTTAAAGGGGTACGCCTATAGGGGTGCGCCAAGCATGTGCCGCAGTGCAACACACAGGCGACATCTAAGAACCCAACACAATGCAACACATAGGGGATATCTAAGAACCTAGCAGCAAACAACTGTAATAACCCTCACCCACTTAAAATTAATTTAATATCATAGTGGGCTAATAGCTCTCTTATCGGATATTAAATTGATAAGAACAAATGCTATACTGGATCTTAGCTAAAATGTCGAAAAAGGTATGAGTTGCTACATTGAACTTTGTCTTATTTTATAATTATTCATTGTCCAATTTGATTTATGGCTTCCAATATGAGATTATTAAAAATAAGATTCTATTTAATTCAATGCATGGGAAATGAGAGTTAATCAATTGGATCGGTAGGAGCGACATAAATAACAAGTTATGTTTATAAGATTTAAAGGTTCATATTTCATTGAAATTAAATTAAATATAAAGGATAACATAAAATTTTTTACTATATAAGTTATTTCTTAATATAACTTGAAATCATCCCAGTTAGTTTCTTCTGTCCACGTGGCTTAAGGAAAAATTTAAACAAAGAATTTAAAATTAATCTTGATACCTGGTTGTATACCCTTCCTATATATTGGTTTGGCACGACTGATAGATCATGTTACCTGTTATATCTTGTGTATATTATATTGTTTGCATGAATAATGATCTGGTTTGAGATATGTATATTAGTGTCATGCATCATTCTTACACTGTTGCATTGTTGTCGACCCTTGGCTCCCTTGTGGTTAAGACGAGTCGTTAGTTATATTCCTGCCCACTCGACCACTCAGGGTAGTGGTAGCTTGAGTGTAAATAATTGTACTGTTGTTCCACGCTGGACCACTCAGGGATAGTGGTAGCTAGAGTTGTGTACAAGTAGTTGATGCCCCACAGGTGTTAGGGGTCCCCACAGGTGCTTGGGGTATTGAGTCAAAGGTGCTAGGCTTTCTGCATCCTGTCCACCTGACTATCCAGTGTAGTGGTAGCTAGTGTGCATACAGTTGTTACTGCCCTTCTCACTTGGCGGCACAGATGTGATGTGTTGGGAGCTTGACTGGTGACAAGGAGTGACACGTGATATTGCATCATGTGCAATGATGCATCGTTGCATTTGATTGTTCTTGCTGTATTTGATTGAATTATGATTGCTGCATATAGTTAACATGCACATGCAGGTTTATGCATCATGTTTGGTTATACATTTGTTGTTGCTCATATGATTTTGAGGTGATCTGTTGCAGATCTCAGGCTTTACAGACCCTTATATCGTATGTGTTAGACCGGATTTTAGTATGTATATTTATTTTGTTAGTTATGGTTATGTTCATATTCTGATATTACCTGTGAGATTGTATATGCTTGATCTCCTTACACATGTATTTATCCATACACTATCTATTTCTATTGCTCGTTGAGTTTCCCAAACTCACTCTCATTTGATATGCTTTTGATTCCTCAAGTAGCATGCATACCGTATGGAGTTGCTTGGAGTATCCCGACTGCCAGTCCCACTTCACATCAAGGGTATTTTGGATTTATTGATTTATTGTTGTATTAATTTGTTTGGTCTTGTATTTTAGCCTTGTGGCTATTTTTGTGTAGTTTTGGTGGTTGTTGTGTCAAGCCAAGCCGGCTAGCATGTGGTTTCCTTGTAGTGTTTATTTCATTTCCGCTGTATTTTATTTTAACTCAGTTATGTGGGTTGTTTAAACTGCATGGTTGTGGATCCTTAGCTGTGTGGGCTATTGTATAAACTGCGTGGTTGTATTTTTTTTATTTCCAGTCATGTGTGTTGATGATATGTATTGTATAGCTGTGTGGCTATTATATCCAGGATTCATATGTTGTCCGTACTAGGGAGGTGCTATCTATTTTTCGAACAAGCATTGACCTTGAGGTGTGATAGGCAGAGAGCGATGGAGAGCGACTGTGTAAAAGAGGGAGCAACAGTTGCTTGTTTGGCCTTCTCACACTCTGCATTAGAATTGAGAACTTTTGAGAAGGTTCTTGTTGTGAAATTCGGGATTCATCGGTGGTAACTAGCGTAGAAGGAGGATGAGCAAAATTAAAATAGTACATACCTAATTATTTAAAGTGCAAATGGTCGTCTAACGACACTGAAACTTCTAAGTATTCTGGATTGATTTTGATGTGGTCAACCGAGTTAAGTTAGGTTCTATTTGTTTGATGTCTTGTGTCTAAATGTGTAGGAACTTAGGAGCACAAGAAGTCGAGCGAAAGATGTAGCAAGTGAGCAAGATGTCACGGGAAGTGAGTCAACAAACTTAGTGCATCTAAGAGATAAGAAGTTGCGGAAGAATACACCGGTGAATGAGAAGAAGGTGCATAACGTTTGAGGGATGAGAAGCCATAGAGGAAGACTCCCAGAGGAGAAGGTCAGAGTTAGGTTCGAATGAGCTCAACTCTAGATGACCAAAGCATCACCTAAGTGTCGACAGACTAAATGGTCAACTCTCCAGACGTATGGACCTTGAATACCAAACACCTGGATCTAATCTAGGCGCCTGGAACCCCTTCCAAGCACTAGGAATGGGTTGTCATATCATCAGAAGCCGTTGTCGAAGAGATCAAGTTCGGAGCAATGCCAGCATAGTCCAAGCGCTCAGACCACCTTCCAGGCGCTCTAAATGGTCTAAAATCATCCGATGACCATTGACAAATGGATCACACTCAACAAATTCAGGCTCCCAAATAGGCTTCCAGGTGTCCGAAAGGTACTACGTCAGCAACGACTAGTTTTTCAAAGGTCTATAAATAGAGCCCCTTTGAGCTCAGAATGAAAAACATTCTATGTACTTTCAATTCTGTAAACACTTTTATTTCTGAGCTTTAACTGTTGTAAGAGGCTACTACGCCTTCAACGAAAGAGTTTTGATAGTGTGCTTTCCACTGCTTTAGATTAGCAACTGCCCAGGTTACAAACCAAATAAATCTTCTTGCCTCTTCTTCCTTTTATGTTATTGTTCTAATAATAGTGTGTCCTTATTAAAGTAGAAAACAAGAGAGTGAGTTTGCATTTGCAGAGCTATTTACCCCTCTAGCTAGCTTCATGATCATTCAATTGTTGTCAAAGCGAGGTCGTTTCAGAAGGACTAAACGCCTACTAAAGCAATAAGACAATGACCAGATCTAGCATCTATCCACCAAAGTTCGAGAGGGAGTTCATGGTTTGAAAGCAAAAAATGAAGGAATATTTAAAAACTGACTTTGAACAATCAAGTATAATTTTGTAGTATCCAAAGATCAAGACTAAGAAGAAAAGGAAGACCATCTCTGGAGCAAAAAGGAGCAGACTGACTTTGTGACCAATGGCAACGTAGAGTTCTATTTGCTAAGCCTTTTATCGCCACAAGAAGTCAACCAGATCGATTCCTACAACTCTGCCAAGGAACTCTGGGAAAAATTCCTGGAGATTCATGAAGACACCTCTAAAGCAAAACTAGCCAAGAGAGTGTAGGTCCTGTGTAGGCTGGCTAGAGAAGGGGGGGGGGATAACCCTACAAATGTAAGACTAGATCTTTTACACTTTCTTTAGAAAAGATAATAAGTTAGTTTAAATAATATAAACAAAGTGTCAATGACATAGAGTGAAAACAGTAAGAGACAAAAAGAGTTAATTAGTTACAACCAGGACAGTTGTTAATCTAAGGCGTTGAAAAACTCATTATAAAAAACTCCTTTTTTTGTAGGCGGAGAAGCTTTTTACAGACTCTTGAAAACTCAGAAATATACTAGGAAATATAATAGAAGTTATTTTTTTCCTAGCTCTAGGGGGCTATTTATAGCCTAAAAATAGATGTTACCATTGTGCTGACGTGGACCTAAGGCACCTCAGTTCACAACTGAGGCGCCTCAGTTAGATAGGATTTTTTCTACGGTGCCAACGGTCAATCAATGATAAGTTTTTATTCGAGGCATCTTAGTTCCGACCCAAGACATCTCAGTTTCGATTTGAGATGTCTCAGGTATCATCTGAGGTGCCTTAGTTTAGTTTTTGCACAAAACTTAGTCTTTTCAATTGAGGCGCCTCTAGAGGAAACTGACGTGCATATGTTGACCTTTTGGTCAAAGTCAATATTTGTGTTGACTTTTTTTCTGTCTCGTTTGCTTGGGTGATTTTCAGCTAACCAGAGTTAGACTCACCCGAACCCGACTTTGACCTTCACCTCTAATGGGCTTCCTCCCGGCTCCTCATCCCTCGGACGTCTCACACGCCCTCTTCCGCAGCCTCTGCGTCCCTCGAATCCATCGAGCCCGTTGGCTCTCTTCCCCGTGTCATCCTTCTCGTATGTTGTGGCTTCCGCTCGACTTCTTGTGCTCCTAAGCTTCTACACACTTAGACACAAGGATAAAATACAAAACCTAACTTGACTTCGTTAATCACATCAAAACTCACCCGAGGAACATACAATCTCCTTCATAATGATGTATATCAACCCAAGTTAAGTTAGGGTAAACCAAATAAGAAAATAACATAGTTTATAAAAAATAATAAGATAGATTATGCAATTAAGTACATGAAATTTGGAAATTAAATAAATTTTAAATAACCTCCCCTTAACTTAACCCTCAAAATTCTCCCTCTTTGATAAAAAAAAAATCGGGGTTAACAAAAAAATGAAGATATTTTATATTTTATATTTTAGCAAGGATCTTAACAGTTTCTTAGGGGAAAGAAAAGTTTTATTTTTCAGAGTGAAATGTATAATTTTTTCAAATATATTAAATCTAATAGATAGTAAAAAAAAATCATAAGAATTTAATTTCTGAGATTTTTAATATTTAAATTTCGTATTTCAAGAATCAATGCATAAATATCATCTTTTGTTCATAAAATTCCTAAAAAATTTTTATCAAAAAATAAATTTTGAATTTGTAAAAAAAATCATTCACAGAAAAATAAATTTTTAAGTAAGTTTAAAAAAATCATTATAGAACTTAGAAATTTTGAAAAATAATTTTTAAAATTTGATTTCGGTTCAAAAAATATCTTGGCAATTTTTCTTAATAGTCAAAATATAACTTTCATTCTCGAAAAATCCAATTTTTCAAAAATAGTTTTTTAAGTATTTATAAAATTTAAAATTTCATTTTCGACAAGAAATTCATAGAAATTTGTATAACAGTCGAAAAAAAATTTAAAAATTTTCCGTAGATGGATATGAATTGTGTCTATCACAAAAAAATTCAAAAAAAAATAAATCCTGAAATAAATCTTCGAATAGTTTTTTTATTATTCAAGAATTTCTAAAGTAATTTATTTAATCTCTAACTACTAAGCATGCATTAAAAAAATATTTAATGGCTAAAATGGATTTGGGAACCCAAAATAAATATTTACTTACTAGATTAATAAATAATTTAGATTGAATATAATTTTTGAATATTTTTGTAATTTGACTCTTACGATTCTTCAAATACTAATTTAGTGTTCCAAAATATTTAACTTTTGAGCTAGAAACAATTGATTATGCATAATTTTTCAATATTTCAATTTGTTCTTTTAGTTTATCATTTTCATACTTTAATTGGTCATATAGTTCTAGTGGACATGCAGAGGCTAATTTCTTTTTCAGATTTGCAATTCTTGACCTTAATTTACATAAATATTTAGCCATTGATTTTATACCTTAGTATAGTTGATCAGGAGGTAGGAGATATACCTCATTTACCATATCATATTTGAAGTGGGATGTTTTCCCTTCATCGCTACTTTCTTTAGGTGTACCTCCCTCTTCATCGATTCTTTCCTCTTGGTGACTTGCCATAAGTGCTAGTCCGGTGTATTCCTTGAGTTCATACTATTCCGAAGATGAATCATCTCATGTTGCCTTCAGGTTCTTGTGCTTGGACTTATGTGGCCCTTTGTTTTTGTTCTTTAACTTTGGACAGTTGCCTTTTATGTGTCTTTTATCGTCACAGTGGTAGTATCTGATCTTCTCTTTCCCAGAGAGTGCTTCTTGGCTTGCAACTTGTTAAATTTATTTGTTTTAAAATTTGTTTTAAATTTTCTTACCATATGGGGTGTTTCCTCATCTGTTGAAGATTCTTCATCCGGTTCAATCTTCCTCGTGTTTAGGGCAACATTGTTCGTTCATTTTCTTCCTGTACACAGACATTTGTGAAGCTCGAATGTCGAAAATAAATTTTCTATAGTACTTAACTCGAGATCTTTGGAGATATAATAAGAGTCGACTATCGACATCCATTCCGATATTCTTGAAAATGTGTTTAGGGTATACCTTAGTGAATTCCAGTTTGTTACCATTTCTCCGAGATTCGTGAGTCCAATGATCATCTCCTTGATTTTTACGTGTAGTTCGACCATCATTTTTCTTTCTTTCATTCGGAGATTCGTCAGATGACTTCAGAGTAGATCCTATAAAGCGAGCTTTGCTTCTGAGGTCCCTTCGTTCAGTTCCAGGAACTTCTCCCTTAACTCTTTTGCTAACTTGTAGGTGTCGATCTTGTTGACTTCCTGAGCTAGGAGTACGCTTGACAGATAAAACTCTGTTTGATGTTGGCTACAGAGTCTGATTGTTATTTCTTTCTCCAAAAAAGCACTTCTTTTATCTCATCGTTCTCTCTTTTGGGTACTTCGAAATTATATTTTATTATTAGTAAAATTTCAAAATTGATTCTAAAGAATACCTCTATTTTTCGCTTCTATGTTGCAAACTCACCTTCAAACTCTTGGGATAAATGGTAGTTCCGGCCATCGTCTTCTTGCTTTAGATGGCTATTAGTCCTTTTGAAACGGTTGGATTTTGATACCACTTGTAGGTCCCTTGCTGGTCGACTATGTAAGTACCCTAAAGTTGATTTTGCTGTGATCAACTGATTTAAGTTAGGTCCTGGTGTGTTTAATCCCTGTGTCTAAGTGTACATGAACTTAGGAGCGCAGGAAGTCGAGTGGAAGACGCAGTGGTCGAGAAGGATGGCACGGAAAGCGAGCCGACGGGCTCGGTGCATCCGAGGGACGCGGAGCTCTACGGAAGAGTACGTCGGTGGAGCAAGAAGGACGAGTGCGACGTTCGAGGGACGAGAAGCCGGGAGGAAGGACACTCAAGGGGCAAAAGGCCAGAGTCGGGTTCGGACGAGCCTAACTCTGGTTGGCCAGAAATCCCCCTCAATTGGTATCAGAGCAAGGACGTTCCAGAAGGACTAACCGTCGTATGAAGCAACAATAAAATGGTCAGACCAGTCATCTACCGCCAAAGTTCGAGGGGGAGTTCGCGAGTTGGAAGCGCAAAATGCAGGTTTTTTTAAAATTGATTTTGATTTAATTTTAATAATGAAAAATGGTTTTGTAGCTCCGAAGGACGCTAACAACAAACTCAAAGACAAAAGTTAGTGAACTAGGAAGGAATAGGCTGACTTTGTGACGAACGGAAAAGCAGAATACCATCTGCTGATCGTACTCCCTATACAAGAAGTCAACCAAGTCAGAAACTATCAATCGACGAAGGAACTTTGGGAAAAGTTTCTTGAACTCCATGACTGTATCTCCGAACCAAAATTAGCAAAAAGAGATCTGTTTCGGAATCAGCTCAGCAACCTTCGACTGAATGAAGGAGAGTCAGTAGCACAACTTCACGCTAAACTGAAGGAGCTAACGACAGAACTCAATAATCTTGGAGAATTGGTAAGCAATCGAGATGCGCAAATGTACGCATTGAACGCCTTCCCGAGAACCCCTAATTGGATCTCAATAATCGACACCTACTACATCTCTAAGGACTTTGAGATAAGTACCTTAGAGGAACTTTTTTCCACCTTAGAACTTCACGAATCTAGATGTGCAGGAAAAAGGAAACTTGACAACATCGCCCTAGGCACGAGGAGGATCCAACATGAAGAGGATCCAACACGAAGAGGATTCTTCAGAAAATTATAGGGGCCAAATTGCAAAAAAATTTCAAATCAGATGTTCCATCCAAGTTTTTAATAAATCCTGTTAGTAAAAATTTATATTGGGTTCCTAAATATATTTTAAACTTTAATTTTTTTAAAAAATTAATTTTATAATAAATACTTTATTTTTGGATAACTACTTGTAGGAAAGTTAGTTTTTTTTTTTGGCAGTGTCCTATTTATACTTTTGAAATTAAAAAATAATAATAATAATAATTAACCAAATTTATTATGATTTTCAAAAATATTAGAAAACTTATCTAAATTTAATTCTTTTAAAATGTGTTAAATATATTTTTCCCTTAACATTTTCAATTTTTGATGTGATCAAAGGGGGAGAAGTAGTGTAAAGTTAATTGGTAGGCTCTAATTTCTTTTTTTTTTTAAGCAGTTACATTGTTATATATTTATTCTTATTTTTTTATTATTTATCTATCCTAACTTAACTCAGGTTGATACACATCAAAAAGGGGGATATTGTAAATACCCCAGGTTGGATTTAATGCGATTAACCGATTTTGGTTATATAGGTCCTGGTATGTTTAATCTCTGTGTCTAAGTGTACAGGAACTTAGGAGCGTAGGAGGTCTAGTGGAAGACGCAACGGTCAAAATGGATGGCACGGAAAGGGAGCCGACGGGCTCGATGCATCTGAGGGAGGTTGGATTTAATGCGATTAACCGATTTTGGTTATATAGGTCCTGGTATGTTTAATCTCTGTGTCTAAGTGTACAGGAACTTAGGAGCGTAGGAGGTCTAGTGGAAGACGCAACGGTCAAAATGGATGGCACGGAAAGGGAGCCGACGGGCTCGATGCATCTGAGGGACGCGGAGCTCTGCGGAAGGATGCGCGCAGCGTCCGAGGGACGAGAAGCCGGGAGGAAGGATGCTCGAGGGGCGAAAGGCCGGAGTCGGGTTCGGGTGAGCCTAACTCTGGTTGGCCGGAAATCACCCAAGAAGACTAGAGGACAGGCTGGAGAATGGTTAGCTATTGCTGACCAAAACAGCCACTGTCAGGCACTCATGAGCATACTAGCGCCCGAGCACTCAGGCGCCCTTGTACTATCAGGCGCCCGAGAGGCTAATTCTAGCCGTTTGCGAACGTTGCTTTCTGGATAAGTGTCAGGCCACATGTTAGGCGCCCAAGAGCACTCGGGCACCCCTCAACTGCCATATCAGCAAACGGATAATTCCTACCAGGGATATAAATAGACCCCTGAAGCTCAGTTTCATTTATCCAATGAATTCTAAAGATTAGCAAACAAGTTTAGCGTAATTCTTCTTTCTTTTTCTGAGCTTTCCACGTGTAAGAGGTTTCTCCGCCCGAAGGAGTTATATTCAAGAAAATCGAGTCATATTCAGTCTTGGATTAGCAACCTCTCCGGTTACCAACCAATTAAGTAAATCCGGTTGCCTCTGTATTTATAGTTTACTTTATTTATTTATGATATTTGTGTTCTAACTAATATCTTTGTTAAGTTCAAACAAAAGATTGAGTTTTCTTTTTTAGGGGCAATCACCCCCCCCCCCTCAGGCTAGAGGGAGGAGGGGTGAATAGCCCTGCAAATGTAAGACTAGATCTTTTGCACTTTCTTTAGCAAAGATAATAAGTTAATTTAAATAATATAAACAAAGTATCAACAACATAAAGTGAAAACAGTAAGAGACAAATAGAGTTACTTGATTGCAACTAGGATGTTTGCTAATCCAAGGCGTTGAAAAGCTCAGTATCAAAAACTCCTTTCGTTGTAGGCGGAGAAGCCTCTTACAGACTCTTGAAAGCTCAGAAATAGACTAAAAAATTTAGTACAAAATTGTTATTTTTTCTTCCTAGCTCTAGGAGTTATTTATAATCCGAAAATAGATGTTATCGTTATGCTGGCGTGGACCAGAGGCGTCTTAGTTATGATCTGAGGTGCCTCAGTTGGATAAGATTTATCCATGGCGCCAACGATTACTCAACGATAAGTTTTGATTTGAGACGCCTTAGTTTCGATCTGAGGTGCCTCGGGTATCATCTGAGACACCTTAGTTTAGGTATTGCATAAAACTCAATCTTTTCAACTGAGGCACCTCAGTTGACCTTTTGGTCAAAGTCAATATTCATATTGACTTTTCTCCGTCTTCATCCTCTTAGGTGATTTTCAGCCAACCAAATTTAAGCTCACTTAAACCCGACTCCGATCTTCACCTTGTACGGGCTTCCTCCTCTCAGACGTAGCGCACACCCTTCTCGTCCACCGATTTACACTTCCATAGTCTCTGCGTTCATCGGATGCAGTGAGCCCGTCGGCTCCCTTCCCTGGGTTATTCTTCTGGTTTGCTGCATCTTCTGCTTGACTTCTTGTGTTCCTAAGCTCCTGCATTCATAGACATAAGGATCAAAAACACATATGACCCAACTTGACTTGGTTGATCATATCAAAACTCACCCGGGGTATTTACAAAGAGATTTTTTCTGAAATCAACTCAGCAACCTCCAGCTTGAAGGAGAAGAAATGGTGTTTCTCAACTACATGCTAAACTCAAGGAGCTAATTGTTGGAGCAATCTAGGTACCTTAGGTTTTGATGTTTGGGCAAAGGTTTAAATTAGGATTATTATCGTATTTGATGTTGCATTGTGAGAATGTAGGATACAGGTACTAAAGAGAAAAGTCGAAGTGACATCTTGGCAAAGGAAGACCTAACAACAAAGAACGAGACCGAAGGAAGCTCCAGAAGGCAAGACGTGAAGGATGGAGAGGTATTCGAGGGGCGTAAGGCTGATGGAGGAGGATAGAAGGTTAGGTCTAGGTTGGTTGGGCGAGGACAAGTGCTAGGTGACTATACTCGGGGTTGAAACCCTTTGTTTAGGGTTTGGGCAGTGGACTGCTGCTTAGATAAGTCAACTGGTGTTGGGCACAGAAAGATCAGTCGACTAATATTCTGTGCAGTCAACTAATATTCTGTGCAGTCGACTAGTGTCGGCTGGAATTCGAACGTTGGGTTGTAACGCTCGAATTCAACAGCTGGCAGTCGACTGGTAACGACTATTTCAGGGCCGAGCTCTATTTAAGAGAGCTCGGTTTGGCTGGGCATAGGTTGATGAAATATGCTTGGGTAAATCTTATTAGTAGTCTACAAGTACTCAGGTGTTGTTGCAAGGTTGTGGCGAGGTTTCTCGACCCACAAGGAGTGACGCGAGCTAGCCGGAGGCTTTTCGGGGAGTCATCCACTGACGGATCAGGAACGTCCACCTTACGGATAGCCGTGGAATAGGAGTTTTATCTCCGAACCATGTTAAATTGGTTTGTCTTCCTTTGTATTAGTTTTAGTTTATATTATTCCGCTTGCACAAATTAACCGTATAGGAAGAACATGATTGAAGTGGGTGAACGACTATTCACCCCCTCTAGCCGTACGCATCGATCCCCAACAAGTGGTATCAGAGCCGGGGGCGCTCGTCTATGGACTAACCATCGGGAGAGCAAAAGCGCTAAAGGAAGATGGATTCGGAAGGTCCGCTAGGATAGGATACTCGGATCTCACCTCCATATGATCGAGATGACTTCGATTATTAGAGGAAATCGGTTGGGGACTTAGTTCCAAATGGATTGGGACTATTGGACCGCATTGGAGGTTCCATTCGAAACTCCAACGGACAAGAAGGGGAAATGCCTCTGGCCTCGGTATTGGACCAAGGATCAAAAGGAGGAAGCGGAGTTGGATAAGGAGGTAACGTGAATTGTGTTAAATTTATTACCCTCTTATATTGTGTCACGTGTAGGAAAATACAAGAATACTTATGAGCTATGGATAAAAATGATAGCTCTACATGAAAATTCGACACAAGGACAAGGAGTGGAGGAGTCCATGGATAATGGCTCATTGGTCCAAGAGAAGGAGAAGGACCAATCGGAAGTTGAATTGACTTCAACATCCGAAGAGGAGGAGGAATTGGGATCATCCACATCCTCAAGCGAGGAAGAAGGAGAGCAATTCAAGGTGAAGGAGATTTTGGAAGCTCAACTCTCAACCTCAACTACCAAGAAGGGTGGAAAATCCCACATCAAATGCTTTGAATGTGGGGAAATGGGACACTACAAGAGTAGGTGTTCTTCACTCAAGAAGGTAAAAGAGGTAAACCCTAAAACCGGTAAAGTTCTTTTAAAAACTAATGAGGGTTGTAGGGATGAAACTAAAGATAAGAAATATATAATTTGCTTCACATGCGGTGAGCGGGCCACTACCACACAAAATGCCCAAGGAATGGAGAGCTCAAGAAGCTAGGGCATTTGAAGAAATTTGAGAAGAAGAGGAGTTCAAATCAAGGGGGAGCTTCAAAGGTAAAAGGGAAGGTAATCCCTTATTTAAAATTCAATCCAATTTCTAATTCATATATGCTTGTTAAAAATAATGTAGATTATTTACCCAAGCAAAATCATGGATTTAGGTATAATGATAGGAATAGGGTTAACAAGGTGGATAACCCTAAGAAATCATTACCCAAGGCTAGACCTAACAAGACTCAAACTACCATACATAAGGGGAGGAAGGTAGTAAATGACGAAGACATTAATCCCAAGAAGGGGAGACATATGCCTGGAAAGGTAGATAAGTCTAGGAATGTCCAAGGTGGACATGTTGACTCTAGGGTTAGAGCTCTAGAGTTGAAAAATCAAGTCTTGAAGGCAAGACTTGAGGAAATGGAGAGAGTCCTAGATAGGTTCATTATTGGACCTAGGGGACTTGACATGTGCTTGGGTGTTCAAAGACCCAAAAATGTCAAATTGGGTGCATCCAAGGCAAATGGAAGGAAATATATTAGGGTAGCATATAACTATGTCAAAGATGAAAAATCCAAAAATGGCAAGGATAAGCCATTTAAAGTTAATGAAAAGAAGAATTTAACCAAGGACAAGGTGTCCAAGGATAAGAAAGTTAAGAATGTAGGTCAAGAATCCCCGAAGATACACCGGTGTGGCCTGGTGAATGTAGAAGAGCTATCTAGGGAGGTGGCTAAGGTTAAGAGCTCAAGAGGGAGCTCTAGGAGTCAAATTGGGATCCATGGTAAATGGATCTCGGGAGGATTTCTTTCGGAAGTCTAGATAAACTATAGAATATGCCAAAACGTTTAGAGACGGATTTGAGTCTCAATCCTTAGGTTTTGGCACATTGGGTTCATGTTTCATGCATGAAAATATGACATTGGGGGTCATATTGCATGAAAATTGATTTTTGATGTGTAGAAGTCATATAAACCAATGCTAGGGATGCATTTTGATTTGGTATGAGCAGATACATCAAGAGGAAGCCAAAACTATGACTTTATGTCAAGGTTCTCTTGAACCATTTAGATAGTTTTGGATTTTGTGTCAATCTTGGGATCCAAGATATATACATTTTTAAATGTATTTTTTCCAAGTACACACGGGTACCACAAACCTCTCCATAAAATTTAGGAAATTTTGGAGACTTGTGGAATTTCTAGTGCATTTCTAAAATTGGGTCAGAAATGCAGAAATTGGTTGATATCAGGGTATCAGTCGACTGATGCAGAGGGTTGTCGACTGATAATTCTATGAGTTGGGTTTTCGACTAGGTCAGTTGACTAGTAACTGTCTCAGTCGACTGATACAGGCTGAAACTATTTTCAGCTAGGTTGAAATGTGTTCTAATGATATTAAACTTGTGTATAATCTTATAGGGGGGTTAATACACAACATTTATACTCATTAGAGGTTAAAGGATTCAATAATTCGGATATTGTTAGAACCCTTTTGATGTATGGCAAAGGGGGAGAAGTGTTAGGTTTAAGTGGGAAACCAACACACCTTTGCAAAAAATCCAAGCTTAGGGAGAGCTTATGTGAAGGGGGAGCATCTGTTTGCAAAGAGGGAGAAGTACCTTTGCAAGAAAAATCTACTCAAGAGAGAGTTTAGGTAAGGGGGGAGTCTAAGGTTAGGTTCCATGATTTATGTATGATTATTTGCCTTGTTGTTGTTTCCCTAACTTAAATGGGCTGCCAAACATCAAAAAAGAGGAGATTGGTGGAGCAATCTAGGTATCTTAGGTTTTGATGTTTAGGCAAAGGTTTAAGGTAGGATATTATTTTATTTGATGTTGCATTGTGAGAATGCAGGATACAAGTACGAAGGAGAAAAGTACAAGTGACATCTTGGCAAAGGAAGATCCGACAACAAGGACCAAGGCCGAAGGAAGCTCTAGAAGGTAAGGCGTAAAGGATGGAGAGGCATCCGAGAGACGCAAGGTTGATGGAGGAGGCTAGAAGGTTAGGTCTAGGTTGGTCCGGTGAGGACGAGTGCTGAGTGACTGTAGTCGGGGTTGAAACCCTAGGTTTAGGGTTTGGGTAGTGGACTATTGCTCGAAGCAGTCGACTGGTGTTGGGCACAGAAAGATCAGTCGACTGATCTTCTGTGCAGTTGACTGGTGCCGGCTAGAATTCGAATGTTGGGCTGTAACGTTCGAATTCAACAGCTAGCAGTCGACTAGTGTTGGCACCAATCGCCTGGTAACGACTGTTTCAGGGTCGAGCTCTATTTAAGAGAGCTCGGTTTGGCTGGGCAAAGGTTGACGAAATAAACTTGGGTAAAGCTTATTAGTAATCTACAAGTGCTCAGGTGTTGTTGCAAGGTTGTGGCGAGATTTCTCCACCCACAAGAAATGACGCGAGCTAGTCGGAGGTTTTTCGGAGAGTCATCCACCAACGGATCGGGATCGCCCACCTTATGGGCAGCCGTGGAGTAGGAGTTTTATCTCCGAACCACGTTTAATTGGTTTGTCTTCTTTGTATTAGTTTTAGTTTATATTATTCCGCTTGCGCAAACTAACCGTATAGGAAGAACGTGATTGAAGTGGGTGAATGGCTATTCATCCCCCTCTAGCCGTACGCATCGATCCCCAACACTGATTGCCGGACTCGCCAACCTAGAAAAAATGATAACAAATCGAGACTCGTTAAAACCTAGAAAAAATGATAACAAATCGAGACTCGTTAAAATATATGCACTCAATGTCATCCCGAGGAATACACCAATGCAAGATTTTTGAAAAGGTTCGTGAAACAAAAAAAGTCAAACAAAATAGCTCAAACTATTGCGGGCATGAGGTTTGGGACTTTTAGTTCATGTTTGTATTTTCAAACTTGCTTTTTCCCTGGCAGGTGGAGTCAATAATAAATGATGCAATAATATTGCATATTTGACTTTTCAAAAGTAATTAAAAAATAAATTCAAAGAAATTATGATATTTTATTTCATCAATAAATAGTAATGATTAAAATTATATTTATTTCTATTGTAAATAAATATATTTGATAAATTAAAAATATATAAATGATTATAATTAAATTAAAAAAAATCTAAGTTAATCAAATATTAAAGAAAATTATAAATTAAATTAAATTAAAAATCATATTAATTAATTTATTAATTGTAAATTGTAAATAAACTAAATTAAGGATCATAATTATTTAAAATATTGAATAAAAATTATAAATTAAATTAAATTAAAAATTAAAAATTAAAAAAATAAATTAAATAGTATAATTATTTTAAATATTAAATAAAGAGAATAGTAGATTTTTTGTTTGTGATGTGGCGTTGACGTGACATATTGAAAATTATAAAAAAATTTATTGATAATGATCGGGATGAGTAGTCCAAGGGGCACACGTGGTGCGATAAGGCTGCGTGTCATGGCTAGGAGGGAGAGAAGTGGTCGAGAGAGTCCCTTAGACCAACTCGAGCGGAAATCACTTGAGGCCACCTCGGGTGAGGGGTGCCCGAGACCAGCTCGTGCTAACGTTCCCCAGACCACCTCGGGAGATGGCTCGAGCATTGAGAGTTCCCGAGTTCAACTCGGAGAGCGGAGCTCGAGACCAGCTTGGGAGATTGAGGACGGACGAGGAGAAGTTTATTGTTAACGACGATAATGATATATTTAATACATGCGACAATCGTTTCAAGCATCCCCTCCCCTAAATAAGAATATTGACCGGCAGTTATGATCCACAACGCATTATTTAATGTGCCGCTGTCGTTACCAATAGTCCCCAGTGAACGACAGACGACACGCAACCGTGAATCAGGAGTCGTGGGAATAGGGGTGGCGGTTACAACAATGTGGGAGCACTCGAAGGAGGAGAATAGTGATTATATAAAGTGCTTAGACTCCTAGGTAAGGGGAGACTTTCGGAACTCTACTAATTTATTCTTCTTGTTTCTTCTCTATTTTTTAGTAATTCCTGACTTGAGCGCAGGAGAGGGCTTCGCCGGAACTCTTTTCGGTGTATCCCTGTAACGCTTGTGTTAACCTCACATGCACGGACATCCTCCTTCGTTATCGCTCAAGATTATACTCCGGTGACCTGTCGTCCACGTTGTCACTTTCGAAAAGATAATTTTAACGATTAGAGATGCCTTAATAGGTTTTTACATTTTTAATATGATATCTATGTGGCATATTAAGAACTATAAAAATCTCTTTTAAAGATTTAAGCATTCGGGATGCCCTAATAACGAACCTTAAGGATATATTCCACTGTGTTGTCTTTTAATTATATTTAATTTAATTTCTACGGCTCTAAATTTTTTAATTCAGTTATATGTTTAAGTATTTATTAAATTTGCATTTTTATTGTCCGATGAATTAGTGGTTAATGAAGTGTTACCACTAATATTTATTGAATTTGTATCTTGTTATAAATTAAAATTATGAAATGATAAAGTTGTTTAATTTAAAAATTATCTTATTTAATTTTATTTGCATTATCTTATTTTTTTTTTAAAGTGCTTACCTGTTGTATTAAATAAATCTCATGAAATTTGATTGCAAAATGGTCATTCAATATTGATTTTAAACTATTGCAAATATTATCCAGCTAGTTAAATATTTAATAATGAAAAAAAATGAATCATTAATTTTTTTTTAAAAAAAATACATTATTGATTTTAAACTGTTAACAATGTTTTACAGTTTCTATGGCTTGCAATAAAAAAAAAACGTATGTAAATATAGAAAAATCATCATGCGGTTAATTAGGGACGGATCTGAGAATTAAAATGAGTTTGATAATAAATTGTAAAAGAGATGAACTGTACTTTGGACTTAGAAGAGATGAAACTAAATAAAAAATTTAAATAGGTAATAAAAAATAAATTAGGTAGAGTACAGGACCTCCTAAGATCTCTCTTTTGGGCTAATGATGTTCATTTGATATAAATATGAATTTTCTAAACAATTATCAAATACTTTTATCTAAAACTCATTAATAATCTTACAATATTCAAAATTTAAAAAAAAAGCCACAATATCACAATAATACTCATTTGATAGTCGTGGTTTATAGAAACAGATTGGACACACAGGAAAAAAAAACGGTGCATTCTTTGTTGAATAATAAGTGTGCTGCATTTAAAAAAAATAAAACAAAAAGTCAAAAACTTATTCTTCAAATATTGCATGTAAAATTCCTCTTCGCCTTTTGGATCGATGCTAATTAATAACTTTGAACACTATTTATTGATGCATCCATCCATCACTCTCATCAACTGTCCTCGTGGTATTAACTTATTGTTAATACATGAGTCATTGTTATCCAAAGTTTTGGGTTAAATATTGGCATGTCTGTTATATCTAAAATATTATTCAGATTAATAATTTTCGTAATTTATCTTCTCCCCGTCAACTGTGACTCCCATCAACTGGACAATCACCCGTCACCAAATAAATCGAATTATAATTAAAAAAAATAAATAAATAAAAAGGCTATTATTTAAATACACATCGTGTATCTGCATGGCTTCGTCGGCTCCGGCGTTCCAACGCCACCCAGCGCGTGCTGCGTGCTGCGTGCTGCGTGCTGCCTCCGTCCATATATGTGCGCCCTGATCTCCTGCATTCATACAACAGATACCACACCCACCACCTGTTTGATAGAGTTCCTCTGACGGCATCAATGGAGGCCGCATCAGTCCTGCCGCTCCTCTTCGTCCTCCTCTGCTCCTCCGCTTCCTCTGCTCGCGCCGCGAGGAGCTTGACCGCCTTCATGCCTCCGCCCATTCCCTTCTTGCCGCCGAAGCCCTCGCTGCCGCGGATCCCTTCGCTTCTGCCTCCGATCCCCTTCCTGCCGCCGTCGATCCCCTCACTTCTGCCGCCGTTGATCCCCTCACTTCTGCCGCCTTCGATTCCCTCGCTTCTCCCGCCGACGATCCCCTCACTTCTCCCGCCGACGATCCCCTCACTTCTGCCGCCGTCGATTCCCTCGCTTCTCCCGCCGTCGATACCCTCGCTTCTCCCGCCGTCGCCGTCGATACCCTCGCTTCTCCCGCCGTCGATCCCCTCACTTCTGCCCCCGAACCCAGTGTTGCCGCCGTCGTCGCCTACGCCGTCTATCCTGCCTCCGATTCCCATCCTGACGCCATCGCCGCCGTCTTCGTCGCCTCCCTCGACGCCGTCTATCCTGCCTCCGATTTCCTTGCTGCCGCCATCGTCGACGCCGTCACTTTTTCCGCCGGTTCCTCAGATCCCCGGCTTGCCGGCGCCCTGAACCTAATCTTGTCGCCACGCCTACGTGGCTACGACCATGGTGATAAAGCTAAATAATAACGAAGGTTAATAAAAGATTATTCCTAATGGAACTGTTTTTATAATACTCGTCATGGACGCTTAAATTCATGAATAAAGCAATAATTTATATTTCCTTTTTGATTTAATTTTTTGATATACATTTAATTTACCTAGATAACATCAATATACATTAGGGCATATGCAACGGTTCGTTAATCGAGCGTTATAACACTCGATTAATGAGCCATCAGCGTTAAAGCCATTGTGGGGCGCGCGTTAATGTGTGCCCACGATGAACACGTTCAGGTGTTTAAACGTGTTCATCACGTAGAACATGGCATCCTGATCGGTCTGGTGACCAATCAGGCTCCTGCTTGATTGGTCTGGAGCCTGATTGGTCACCAAACCGATCAGGTAGGAGCCTGACCGATCAGGCAGATCGGCCCCTGCCTGATTGGTCTGCCATCAGGTCTGTCTGATGGCAGACCGATCAGGCATGCAGGCAGCCTGGCTGCCTGCTTGCAATTAAAAAAATTAATTTCAATTTTAATTAATTTCAATTTCAATTAATAATAAATATATTTAAAATTATTATTATTATTTATTTTAAATAATAATTATTTAAATTGGTAAATATAGTTGAAAATACAAAATATGTATGTATGAGATTGAATATGTGAGAGAATTAATATATGAGAGAATGTATATGTGAGAGAATGTGTATGTGGCATGTGGACCCCACAAATAATAGGGGTTGAATGTTAAACGAATGTGAAGAATGAAGATGTTAATGTTAATATGTACGTGGCATGTGAGTCTCATACTTTTTGATGAGGTGGTAGGTGTTATAATATTAAAGATGTTAAATGGGTGTGGATGCCCTTATACAACATCTTTCATTTAAACAATAATAAATACTAAATAATTTATTAAATAATATAAAAAAAAGTTGATACGATGTTTCACTTGTGATATAACGCATAAAAATAATAATTCATGTAATACAAGACAATGACTGAGAAAATACATAAAAAATCAAAATTCATAAAAACAATAATTCATGTAATAGAAAAAATTAAAAATGAATGAACTTAAACGGTTAAACCATGTCTAATATTGTCGATAAGTATTTCTGAATAATATTATCTGAAAATATGTAGATTACTTAAGTTGTGAGCCTAAACATGAAATAAATAAGGCCACAAGTTCAAAATAGAATAATAAAAGATATGTATGATATCATATCATATCATAAAATAAAATAAAATACCAAATCTCTATAAATTTACATTTTTTAAAATGTTTTTAGCAACATTTGTACTTGTATTACTCCTTTCTCATTCTCATTTTATTTTCTTTTTATCAGTTCCATCATTTCTTATCTATTTTTTCTAAGACAATGCCACACAATTTCTTCTATTAATTAATTTAATTAAATCCATTAATCTTCTCCGCGCGGTATTTTTTCTTTAATTTTTCGCCATTGCCGCACATTAATATAATTAATCACTTACTTAATTAATTAATTAAATCAGCATTTTCTGCACACATTAACTAAGAGGGCGCTTGGTAAACGAGTTTAGAAGTCGGGAATGAGAATGAAATCTATTTCATTCCCGTTTATGATGATTGGTATATGGGATCGGAATCAAAATATAGATATGATATCAATGATTTTATAACCCAGCCTTATTAGGTTATCATCAAACCCATAAACCCCTTAATCAAAACTCATTACCATTCTCATTACCGAATATATATCAAGCGCCCCCTGATTAATTAATCAACTAATTAACTAATTTCAATTACAACAACTATCAATTAATCTTATAATTATAATTTCTCATCACCGCTTAAATGATTACGTACATACAGATTAACACATTACTTGAATTAGTGCTCATGAAATTAATACTTTTATTTAATTATCAATGAACAACCCTTCGTTACTCGAATAATTATAGCTATTAATTTTATATTCAAACTATAAATTAATTTATGACAATCAAATTACGAAATAACCGTTCATGTCCGTATTCAATTTATTAGTTAGAAAATTATTTTTTAACGTCTCCAAGATCAATTAATTTACAATTAGAATCATCAATTTAAATTGGACATATTGGATTGGCTTATTTCGTTAAATAATTTGAGTGAATTAGATTAAAATTTTATTAATTAATTTAAAAATAGGCTTAAATGGGTTAGCCCATGTCAGTTCAGGTCAAAGTAGGGCGTCGGCCCACCTCGGCTAAATAATTTAAGTAAGTTATATTAAAATTTTATCAAATCATTTAAAAGTCAATCTAAATGCCAATCTGCATGGGTGCAGAACTAGACAGCCCGTGCCAAGGTCCGATCAGCTCGGGGTTGAGAAGGAATTTTTTTTTTTTCAAATTATGGATTTATAGTAATATACGTATTTTTAATGAAAATTATGAATTTTTATGCTATAAATATGAAAATTCAGAATTTGAAATTATATTAGAGATTTTTATTGAAATATTTATTTATGAAATGATAAATTTTAATGAATTATAGAGTTTTTTCTCAATTTTTTTTAGCCGGACCATCTAGTCCGTAGTGCATTTTGGATTGGAGTAAGAATTTCGCAATCCATCTTAGATGACGGATCACCCATTTCACTCCGTCAGATGACATATATTTGACGATTGTTCCGTCAACTTCTTTTGCAATTTCGTTGATAAACTTGCCTCCCATCACTCTATCGTCATTCAACATCATATTTATTTTAGAGTTATGATATACTCAGTGAAAAAATTCAATGAAATATTCAGTAAATGAGTGACACTTTACGTACACATGTCCGATTATCGCTCGGGCACTATCAGCGATCTCTGGTCATCGTCTCGAATCAAATTATACCCTGGAGGACACAATAAACCCGTCGAAGATCGTTACATATAAAATGTCACGTCATTCACTGAGCTTTTTCTTTAATTTATCATCACTCACCATCATATTCCAGTGCAAGCGAAACCTTAATGTTACCTTGTTCAATATTTCCCCCCCAATCAACTTCTCACCCATACCATCATCATTGCCCCGATTCAACTCCGGTACATTATAGAACATATTCCTCTAATAAAATGGTAAATCTAAGAAGTCATTTATGGATAATTATGAATACTTTTTAATCTATGATCAATAAATTTTTTTTTTTGTAAGACTAGATTCATCAACTCCAAAAATAATCTTCAACCCGCTCTAGAATTAGATGGCAATTTTAAATTATTAGCCCAGACCGTCTAAGCTTGAAGTTGAATTTGTTATAATTTTCAATTCAGAATTTAACAATTGGATTATAATATTAAATATAACAATAATTTTTAAAAAAGCGATTAAGAATTACACTTCGATTTCAAGTTTATGTCAATTTGACCATGTTTTTATCAAAGTTTAGTCGATAATACATATCAAAGTACACCCAGGGCAAACCTTTTACCTGATGAAATTCAATTCCTTTTGAAATTAGAATTAAAAATTTGGCAATTTACTAAAAGGCGTACTTAAGAATTAGTATTTATCAAAAGGCGTACCATAGTTTCATTGTTACCAAATGATGCACATATTTTAGTAAACATCCTCTTATACACCTACCGACAAGTACTGCATGCATTTCTCTTTCTCTTTCTCTTTCACATTCTCAGTAACGAATTCCGAGACGGACCATAAAGAGATATTCCTTTATATTTTGATTTTTATATTATGGAATCTTTCTCAAAACAAAAAAATATTTAAAATAATTAAAATATTTTTATTAAATTAAAACTAAAAGAACATATCAGACTCACGTTGAGCTTGAAATGTTTCCATTTCAGGCCCAATGTGCCCAATATTAAGGGTCTTTTCTCGATTCGTTGTTATTACATATTAACACCATGAAGAAGTCCAAATAAACAATGGATAACAAATTTGAACTCCTTGTAACCTCAGAAATCCACGGGAACTGAAATTTTTACAATCGGAGCTCTCTAGGTCAATCAGTGAGTTTTGACCAAAACCCACTGATTGGGCTTGAAATGGAAATAATTCAGGCCCACGTTGGGCCTGAAATGAATCATTTCAGGCCCAACGTGGGCCTGAAATGTTTCCATTTTAGGCTCAATGATCCTAAAAGGCCTAATGTGTGATTTCTTTTCAGTTCTTTATTATTACATTTTAACACCTTGGAGAAGTCCAAATAAACAATGGATAGCAAATTTGAACTCCTTGTAACCTCATAAATCCACGGGAACTGAAATTTTTATAATCGGAGCTCTCTAGGTCAATCAGTGAGTTTTGGTCAAAATCCTAATGACCAAAACCCACTGATTGACCTAGAGAGCTCCGATTGTAAAAATTTCAGTTCCCGTGGATTTCTGATGTTACAAGGAGTTCAAATTTGCTATTTATTGTTTATTTGGACTTCTCCGAGGTGTTCAAATTTGCTATTCATTGTTTATTTGGACTTATTCGAGGTGTTCAAATTTGCTATTCCATTTCGTTGGGCCTGAAATGTTTCCATTTCAGGCCCAATGACCCTATAAAGCCTAATGTGTGATTTCTTCTCGGTTCTTCATTATTATATTTTAACACCTCGGAGAAGTCCAAATAAACAATGGATAGCAAATTTGAACTCCTTGTAACCTCATAAATCCACGGGAACTGAAATTTTTACAATCGAAGCTCTCTATGTCAATCAGTGGGTTTTGACCCTAAAAGGCTTAATGTGTGATTTCTTCTCGGTTCCTCATTATTACATTTTAACACCTCGGAGAAGTCCAAATAAACAATGGATACCAAATTTGAACTCCTTGTAACCTCATAAATCCACGGGAACTGAAATTTTTACAATCGGAGCTCTCTTGCCCAATTAGTGAGTTTTGGTCAAAACCCACTGATTGACCTAGAGAGCTCCGATTGTAAAAATTTCAGTTCCCGTGGATTTATGATGTTACAAGGAGTTCAAATTTGCTATCCATTGTTTATTTGGACTTCTCCGAGGTGTTAAAATATAATAATGAAGAACCGAGAAGAAATCACACATTAGACCTTTTATGGTCAAAACCCACTAATTGACCTAGAGAGCTCCGATTCTAAAATTTTCAGTTCCCGTGGATTTATAAGGTTACAAGGAGTTCAAATTTACTATCCATTGTTTATTTGGACTTCTCCGAGGTGTTAAAATGTAATAATGAAGAACCGAGAAGAAATCACACATTAGGCCTTTTAGGGTCATTGGGCCTGAAATGGAAACATTTTAGGCCCACGTTGGGCCTGAAATGATTCCATTTCAGGCCCAACGTGGGCCTGAAATATTTCCATTTCAGGCCCAATCAGTGAGTTTTGGTCAAAACCCACTGATTGACCTAGAGAGCTTCGATTGTAAAAATTTTAGTTCTCGTGGATTTATGAGATACAAGGAGTTCAAATTTGCTATCCATTGTTTATTTGGACTTCTCCAAGGTGTTAAAATGTAATAATGAAGAACCGAGAAGAAATCACACATTAGGCCTTTTAGGGTCAAAACCCACTAATTGACCTAAAGATCTCCGATTGTAAAAAATTTCAGTTCCCGTGGATTTATGAGGTTACAAGGAGTTCAAATTTGCTATCCATTATTTATTTGGACTTCTCCGAGGTGTTAAAATATAATAATGAAGAACTGAGAAGAATCACACATTAGGCCTTTTAGGGTCAAAACCCACTAATTGATCTAGAGAGCTCCGATTGTAAAAATTTCAGTTCCCGTGGATTTATGAGGTTACAAGGAGTTCAAATTTGCTATCCATTGTTTATTTGGACTTCTCCAAGGTGTTAAAATGTAATAATAAAGAACCGAGAAGAAATCACACATTAGGCCTTTTAGGGTCATTGGGCCTGAAATGGTTCTATTTCAAGCCCAACGTGGGCCTGAAATATTTCCATTTCAGGCCCAATCAGTGGGTTTTAAACTCACTGATTGACCTAGAGAGCTCCGATTGTAAAAATTTCAGTTCCTGTGGATTTTTGAGGTTACAAGGAGTTCAAATTTGCTATCCATTGTTTATTTGGACTTCTTCATGGTGTTAATATGTAATAACAAAAAATCGAGAAAAGACCCTTAATATTGGGCACGTTGGGCCTGAAATGGAAACATTTCAGGCCCAACGTGAGTCTGATATGTTCTTTTAATTTTAATTTAATAAAAATATTTTAATTATTTTAAATATTTTTTTGTTTTGAGAAAGATTCCATAATATAAAAATCAAAATATAAAGGAACATCTCTTTATGGTCCGTCTCGAAATTCGTTACTGAGAATGTGAAAGAGAAAGAGAAAGAGAAATGCATGCAGTACTTGTCGGTAGAGGTATAAGAGGAAATTTACTAAAATATGTGTGTCATTTGGTAACAATGAAACCATGGTACGCCTTTTAGTAAATACTAATTCTTAGGTACACCTTTTGGTAAATTGCCGAATTAAATTCCTTGTTTTGGAATAATTTTTTAGCATGGAAATGGTATGTAATTGAATTCCAATTTCATACAAACCTTACAAAGTAAATAAGGCCTAAAGAGGTCTGATTTGGATAGGGAATTCATTTGCAAAAAATGAAATTACTTAATAGCTCCATTGTAAATTACAATCTCTTTCGTAGCCTTTCAAAATCAAAGACAAAATGGTAAAAATATAAGAATTGAATTCAATTATGATAGATTTTAAATTAAGGAATTCAATTTAATTCTGTTATTTACTAATTCATTCCAAACATAAGAATTGAATTTAATTCCTGATGAAGAAATTGAATTCAATTCTATTACTTAAAAACTTTTCAAACAGGATATTCGTCTACAATGCTCCTACAGTACAGAGAGATGTACATATTTTCTGTAGATGAGGATCAATGTGATGCATATCTCGGCCTGCCTGGTCGTGCCTTTACTAAAAAAATGCCAGAATGGACACCAAATGTGCAGTAATATAGCAGCAAGGAGTATCAGCGACTTAACCATGCCCTGCTATAAGGGGACCTTGGCATTGCCAGTTTTTGAACCTTCTGGTCAGTTATGCATTGCTGTGGTTGACCTTGTCTTGACATCACAAAAGGTCAACTATGCCTATGATGTTGATAAAGTTTGCAAAGTTCTTGAGGTAGGAACTAGGAACACTTTTTTACCTGTCTAATATTTTTGTTCTGATTCCTTTACTTTTTAGCCTAAAAGAACCAGCCTTCTTGTTTGGAATGTAGGATCAAATAATCGGTCTCTTGGTTAAATAGAAAATGCCATTTACAATGTCAATAAGTTGTGAACCACGCTTTAATCTATCATGAATTACAATCTCAATGGTGCAGCGGTTAAGGCCCTCCAACTGTTAGTCAAACATCTACAATTTGATTCTCAGTTACGACGCATTGCAGGATTTTTTCTCCAGTGGGATGACAAACCTAATAACATTGGCCATCTGAATGAGTCACTGTTTGTACTTCCCGATTTACCCTGGTGGTCAGCGAAAAACTTCCATGGGGATTAGTCGGTTTGAAGAGCTGAATACTGAATTATCAAAAAAAAATTACAATCTCAATAGATGATTCTCAGATGGCCTAACAACTAAGAGCAGCTAGTTACTAAGCTCCTTTCATGATACATACCATTACTAAGCTCCTTTCATGATACATACCACATTCAAAGAAAATATTTGTTGCCCTAGTGGTTTGTACGTCTTTCAGGAACCACTTGATTAAATTAAAGTTTTTTTAATATTGCTGACAACTAATAGGAGGTATTGATCTAACCTTGTATTAGTTACATGTTGTCTGAGTGCCTTATCTACTTGGAAATAGGGGCAGTTACATAAATTCATATTTTGGATCCTTCCATCTGTTTGATTGCATTTAGAATTTTGGTACTCCCTTAATCAGTTAGTTCAAGGCAAATGGTTTACTTTAGGTAGTGGCATTCATATATAGACTAGTTAAAAATCAATCAGAACCTTATCATATAGTCAATTATCCTGTATGATCATTATTTTCAATACACAAATATGAACTTCCGTGCCTAAATATAATATGGAGAAAAAGAAATCTTGTGTTTGCAATATAATCCAAGGTAGTTGGACTTTTTTGAGCTAGATAAATTTTCTCAGTCAAAAAGTATTCTTCAAACATTAAAGTTTTACATATATCTTCTTCTGGCATGGAATGCATGCTTTGATGAAGAGGAAATGATGTCAAAGTTCTCAAAGGTTGGATAAGGGCTGAGTTGTCTGCATGGTGGAACCATTATTCCCATAATTTAGGGATTATGGGATTTAACTTATCAAGGGTATATTCTCATAGTTCTTCCTTTGTTGGTAGTGTAAATATATGCCACTATCCTATGGTTTTTCCTTCACCAGAAACAGGAATGTTCTTTGATGTCCTTGGTGTTTTTCAGCTGTCCAGCTTGTCACTAAAATCATCTGTATCCTAGTCTGCTCTGTTGTTTCATCAACTATCTGGTTTTACCTTTGAACTTGCTATTGCTGTAGAGAAGAATTCTGTCCTTTCCATCTGGATATATTCATTCCATTAAACTTTGTTTCTGTTATATTGCAGACTGTAAACTTTAAAAGTTCTGAAATCATGGACCTTGCAAAAGTTGTGGTGAGTCATTTCTCCTCAAGAAAAGTATTTGTTGTGCTTTCATAATACTTACAACTTTATTAGGTTGATTCCTACATCAAACCAGATTGCTAATGATGGACGGCAAGCAGCTCTTGCTGGAATTCTGGAAATTCTTACTATCGTCTGTGAAGCACAACAGTTGCCACTTGCCCACGGTGGTGGGCTTAAGAAGATTTGTTCAAGCTTTGATGGAAGTTGCATGGGACAAGTCTGCACGTCAACTACAGATGTTGCTTTTTATATCGACTCCCACCTCTGGGGCTTTAGAGAAGCTTTTGCCTAGAACATCATTTACAAAAGGGACAAGGTGTGGCTGGCATGGCATTTGCACTACGCAGACCATGCTTCTCTGGCGATATTACCAAGTATTGTAAAAGTGAATACCCTCTTGTACACTATGCTAGAATGTTCAAGTTAGCTGGATGTCTCACTATATGCTTAAGAAGTGTCTACTCTGGAGACGATGATAACATATTGGAATACTTTCTTCCAGCCGACTGTAAAGAACTTTGAGGAAGGTGTGAAGGGGAGAGAATTTTCACTCGAGGAGCGCAGCAAAAATCTATTCCTCTTCAATTGAATGTTGATGATGTATATCCGCAACAGGGCCTGCCAAAGATTCTCGCTGTTCAAAATCCGGAAGCTCTTTGGATGACAGCAGGGATTCCCCTACTTCTCAAGGTTCATGCCAGAGCGGTCCAGTCAATGAAATCAACCACCTCTTGACTCAAATCAAGCATTGGATGTTGGCTCTTCCTCAAAGTTCCCATTAGAAAATGATTGTGACCAGAATCTCCCGAATGAATTTATTTTTCCTAGCCCAATCATTGTAGAAGAACCTCAAACACCGGTTGAAATGGCAATCAAAGATTCTGAAAGCGCAAAAGATTGGAGAATTCTCTGTGCTTTTGGAAGAGAAGCTTCTCAGGATGGTTGTGCCATGATTCCGAATGATACTGCATTAAAAAACTGTGCAGTACAAGAAAATAACACACTTACCATCAAGGCAAGTTACAAAGATGACATAATCAGATTTCGTTTGCCGACTGATGCTGGTGTTGTGGCTCTCAAATATGAAATTTCTAGGAGGTTCAAGATGGATGTGGTTGTTGGATACGATTTTGCAAAGTAAAATTTTGATGTCATCGATCGTTGAAAGTCAAGTTTGACTTCAAAATCGAAATCTACATTTCGCGTAGATAAATCTGGACTATTTATTTGTTCAAAACCGATTAAGGGTGAATGAGAAATTAATTGTTCAAGATACGCTCAAATGAACATTAAGGAAAAAGATGGAGCTTTAGTGTTGGAGGAAGAGAATAGGGGAGAGGAGAGACACACTTGTGACAGAGGAGAAATGCAGAAAGCAAACTAAACAACTTGATCATTCAATAGAAGAGGTTACATATTTATAGGCTTAGTGGATAGACACCAAGTCCACATACATTGAATCTAGACACTTTTAAAAAATTTTATCCCAATCAAACTCTATCTCTATCTATTATTTTCCACATAATTAATCCACTAACTAATATTTATTTTGAAACATTATCGTTAACACTCCCCCTTGTTTCAAAATTACAAACACCAAGACATGATCTAAAATAGACAAACTTATCTCTGGGAAGTGACTTTGTCAAGATATCCGCCATTTGTTCATGCGTGCTACAATGCTCCAATATAATTTCATTATTTGTGACTAAATCTCGAATAAAGTGTAGTCGAATATCAATATGCTTAGTCCTCGCATGAAAAGCTGGATTCTTTGTCATTGCAATTGTCGCCTTGTTATCACAAAAAATAATAGTCGCATCTTTTTGTTCCTGGTGAAGATCTGCAAGTAATCTTCTAACCCAAACTGCTTGACATGCTGCTGAAGTTGCTGCTACATATTCTGCTTCTGAAGAGGATAAGGCAGTAGTAGCTTGCTTCTTTGAACTCCATGAAATTGCTCCTGATCCAAGATTAAAAACACTAGCGGAGGTGCTCTTTCGATCATCCACTGAACTTGCCCAATCACTATCAGTGAAACCGCAAAGATCGAATTTTGAAACTTTAGTGTACCAAATTCCATAATCCATCGTTCCAGCAATATAGCGCAAAATCCTTTTAGCTGCTCCAAGATGATGCTTCGTAGGATTTTGCATAAATCTGGAAACTACACCAACAGAAAAAACAATATCAGGTCTAGTATGTGTTAAATAAATTAAACCTCCAACCAAACTTCTGAAATTTTTTTCATTAGCTTTCTCTGAACCATCTTCCTGTTGTAACTTCTCATTTACATTCATGGGCGTAGAAGCTGAATTGCAATTGAGCAAACTGAATCTTTTAAGAAGATCTGTCGCATACTTTCTTTGTGAGATAAAAATCCCATCAACTCCTTGCTTCACTTCAAGACCAAGAAAATAATGCAAAATTCCCATATCTGACATCTCAAATTTGTTCATCATGTTAGATTTAAAATCAGCCAGCAGAATATCAGAAGAGCTCATATATATTATATCATCGACATAAAGGCAGACAATAAGATAATCATTTCTACCTTGTTTCTTCACATAAAGAGTAGGTTCGTTTTCACTTCTTGTGAAACCATGTTGTCGAAAATAGCCATCAATTTTGCTATACCATGCACGTGGGGCTTGTTTTAACCCATAAAGTGCTTTTCTCAACTTGTACACTTTTGTTTCTTTGCCTTCAATTATAAAACCTTCTGGTTGAACTACATACACCTCTTCTTGCAAATCACCATTCAAAAATACAGATTTAACATCAAATTGATAAACAGGCCACTGTAATTGTGCAGCTAATGCTAGAATAATTCTCACAGTTTCAAATCTAGCAACTGGAGAGAAAGTTTCTTCGAAATCAATACCTTGTTGTTGCGAATACCCTTTTGCAACCAGTCGAGACTTATATTTTTGGATGGTTCCATCAGCATGGTATTTTGTTTTAAACACCCACTTGAGTCCAATCACATTCTTGCCTTCAGGTAGATCCACCATTTCCCATGTTTCATTTTTATGGATTGCCAATAGCTCTTCATTCATTGCATTTCGCCATTCTTCCTTTGTGACTGCTTCTTCAAAAGTTGTAGGATCTGAAACAAAGAGAGCAAATTGACATGATGCATAAATTTCTCTCAAAGATCTGACCTTTGCTGGAGGTGATTCATCAGAAGACTCTTGTAAGGAGGATGGGCTGCTCCTTGAATTTAATGGTGAAGAAGCTGGTGACATCAAAGGAGATGATTCAGCACCTTCAGTTGCTGGGGTTCTATTCTCCACTAAAATAGGAACTTGAGTCTTTTCTTCTTGTGGATTCCAATTCCAACTTGAATCTTCATCAAAATCTACATCTCTTCTTATAATCAATTTGCCAGTAAGAGGATTATACAACCGATATGCTTTTGATTGATTGCAATATCCAACAAATATGCAATTTTTAGATTTTTTCTCAAGTTTATGACGAAATTGAGGATTAATCAAAGCATATGCAATACAACCAAAAATTCTCAAGTGGTTTACCGATGGTTTTCTCCCTCGCCATGCTTCAAATGGTGTTTGATTCATAACCGCCTTTGTTGGAGAAATATTCAGCAGGTAAACTGATGTTGCCACTGCTTCAGCCCAAAATGTATTTGGAAGTCCTTTGATATTCAGCAAACTTCTAGCCATCTCTACAACCATTCGATTTTTTCGTTCGGCTACACCATTTTGCTCCGGTGTATAAGGTGCGGTCAATTCCCTGTGGATACCATGCTCATCACAAAATTTATTAAATTCTTTAGATAAAAATTCACCTCCTCGATCTGTACGAAGAGTCTTTATTAAGGTACCATTCTGATTCTCCACAAGTGCCTTGAATTTTCTAAAATTTTCAAAAGTCTCTGACTTATCTGTTAGAAAATATACCCAACTCATTCGACTAAAATCATCAGTAAACATTAAGAAATATTTACTACCCCCAAACGATGTAGTTCTCATAGGACCACATAAATCAGCGTGAATTAGCTCAAGACATTCTGATGCTCTCCATGATTGTCCACTTGGAAAAGGTTTCCTTGTTTGTTTTCCAAGTACACATCCTTCACAAAAACCAAGAGAATTAATTTGGGGTAATCCACGAACCATACTTTTCTGATTTAAAAGCTGCATTCCTTTGATGTTGAGATGCCCATATCTCAAGTGCCACATCTTTGATGCATTTTCTTCATTAGCAATAAATGCTTGGTTTCTCACATTAGAGATCTTCAGCGGAAACATCTTATTTTCTGTCATTTGCACTTTAACAATAGACTGTCCAGTATCTTTGTCAGAAATAACACAGACTTCATTATCAAATAAAATTGCATAGCCGCTTATCATTAATTGTCCAACACTTAACATATTATGTGCCAAGTTAGGAACAAAATAGACATTGTAAAGTAATTTAACTTTACCATCACTAGTCTCCACAGCAATAATACCTTTGCCTTCGACTTGTATCTGATTATTATCTCCAAGTCTTACTAGCATCTTCTGTGACTCATCAAGCTCTTTAAATAACGACTTATTGCCTGTCATGTGATTTGAACATCCACTATCCAAAAACCAAATATCGTTTTGAACTTCATTAGAATGAGAATGAACCATAAATAACTTACTTTCCTCATTTTCTTCTTTAACATAGTTTGCTTGTGAACTATTTCTGCAATTTGCCTTTATATGCCCAAATTTTCCGCAACCATAACACTGAATGGAATTTTTATTCCATTTTTGATCTCCTTTGAATTGTCTCTCTTGTCCATTAAAATTACTTCTTCCTCTGCCATGTCCTCTACCACGAAAACCTCCTCTTCCTCGACCTCTGCCAGCGAAGTCTTCCCTTTTTTCTGTCTCCCCCTTCACTTGAGAAGCTTGAAATGCCTTTTCTTCATTCTTCTCAGTGGATCTATTTCGCCTTGCCTCATGAGCTTGCAAAGAACCCATTAGTTCATCAAAAGAGAAGGTTGAAAGATCTTTAGATTCCTCGATTGCAGTTACTATATAATCATATTTGGGAGTCAAACTTCGCAAAACTTTCGAAACGATAATTGCATCAGTGATCTTTTCTCCATAAGATCTCATTTGACTGACAATAGAAATTACTCTAGATAAAAAATCTTGTAAAGTTTCATTACCCTTCATAAGCAAGGCCTCGAACTCACTTTTGAGGGTTTGGAGTTTCACGGCTATCACTCTGGAGGAACCTTGGAATTCTTTCTGCAGTATTTCCCATGCTTCTTTGGAAAATGAGGCAGTTGCAATTCTTGAGAAAATTGTCTCATGTACTGCTTGCTGAAGGATGAACAGTGCCTTTGAATCTTTCTTTCTATTCTCCTTTAATCGACCTTCATCAGCATCCTTGTCGTCAAAGCCGCTCTCTACTAAATCCCAAAGATCTTGAGATCTAAATAGAGTCTTCATTTTGATACTCCAAAATTCATAGCACTCTCCTTTGAAAATGGGGATGAGGGGTTGAGAAATTCCGTTGAATGCCATTGCAAGCAAACTAGGACACTTCAACCCAACTTGGCTCTGATACCAGTCTGTTGGAGGAAGAGAATAGGGGAGAGGAGAGACACACTTGTGACAGAGGAGAAATGCAGAAAGCAAACTAAACAACTTGATCATTCAATAGAAGAGGTTACATATTTATAGGCTTAGTGGATAGACACCAAGTCCACATACATTGAATCTAGACACTTTTAAAAAATTTTATCCCAATCAAACTCTATCTCTATCTATTATTTTCCACATAATTAATCCACTAACTAATATTTATTTTGAAACATTATCGTTAACATTTAGTCCCACATTGCTAATCGGCGAGAGTCAGTGTTTCCTTATATGTGTTTCTGTGCTAATGTTGTTAATACAAAAGTACAGAAGGTCTCTACCCTTGAGCTTGCAGGTGCTCGCCACCTGCCACGCGCGCAATGGGCGCTTTGTTGGCGCAATGGGGGCTTTGTCGCGAGGAGCATTGAGGAGCTTTAATTTATGCTCCACGTGGCATGTCGGTGTGAAGTGTCATGATCAGGTGGCGCCACGTGGCATGTCAGTGACGAGGCAGTGACTATGTGGCACGTGACTGTGTAGAGAACGATGACTAGATTGGGCGAACAGATGGTGGTCGTCGGATCAAGATCTGGAGCGTCGGATTCGAATCTAACTGTGAAGAGGGAGGATGGATCTGAGGCGTCGGATTAAATGTTCTAATCTGGCGACTGAGATCAAGATGGGATATGAAGAGTTATAACTCTTCATATATCAAGGGACGAGATTAAAAGACCTTTAAAGGGTTATACCCTTTCGTTATGAACGGTCCATATCTATCCGAACCAAAGGGTACTTACCTCTTCACTCAATATAAATAGATCTCTCCACTTGATCATTTCATTCATTCAAGTATTGCAATCTAAAAGTATTCGCACTCATCCATCTTATGCATCAAGAGTCCAAAAAGCCTACGGAAAGGTTTGCCGGCCTCAGAATTTGAAGTGTTACTATTCCGAGACGACGTTGGTGTATCTTGGAAACTAATTGCTACTATTCGTGAGCACTAGTAGTGGAGCTGTAAAATACGGCGATTCGAAAATCCGGACCAGAAAATTTTTCGAAATTTTTCGAATTGAGTCTAGGATTTTCGACCCTACGGGTGGAGCCCAAGGGGCTTTAGTGTAAAAACCTAAAATTTATCAAGCGTTTCGGGTAAATTTTTAACTTATGAAATGATAAATAGTCTAAACTTAGGGGTGTGATATGGAATACAATAATTTGGAGGGCTAAAATGGCTAAAAGCCTTGCTCTAGTGTTAAGGTTGAATTTGGGAGAATGGAGGGGTTGTTTTGCAAAAGCCCCCTCCCCTTTTATTATAACTTTTTCTTCCCTTGAGCCCTAAGCCTTCATCGCAGCCGCCCGACCCGATCTCCCTCCTTCCTCCGCTCGCGTGACCTAGCTGCAGGGGAAGAATGCGACGCCGACATCTTCTCTTCTTCCTCCTCTCTTTTCTCCGGTCGGCCACAGCTAAACCTCAAGTTAATCTCCTCGTTTCCTTCCTCCATGAGCCGATCGTTTCTCGCCTTCTCGCAAAGGGACCCTTAGCTTCATTCTTCTTGTTCTTCGGATCGGCTCGCCGTCGAAACTTTACTGAAGGTCAGTGTGAGATGAGGGAAACTTAAGGTTTCAGTTCTGCCAAGATTGTTTAGTCGCAGCTCATTTGATTTGGTCGATCCAGGAGTCTGGCTTGGGATTGCATGAGCTCGAGAGTTAGGAGGAACATCTGGGGAAGAGGAAGTTTTCTTGGGCTTGTGGACTCGTCGGATTCAAGCTCAGTAGAGAGGTAAGGAATTTATATGGTTGATTGGTGTTGAATCCGAATTTGATGTAGTCTCTATGAATTCTTCTTGTGCTACTGTGATCCCGGAATGGGACGAGACTATAGTGGTTATTTTTCCCTGTTGTGTGCCCCTTTCTATCCTGTATAGGCAGTTTTGGATTAACTTTGTATGGATGTTTTACTGCTGTGAGCTCAGTGAGATTGGGTTTGATTAGAGTTGATTAGTGTAGTTGTGGCTATTTAGTCCAATTTAAAGCAATAGGTAAGTTTTGTGAATTTGAATTTGACGATTGAATGGATGAGCTGTGTTGGATTGCTAGTAAAGGGCTTTGATCTTTATTCTTGATCAGTAGGTTGATGACAATGTAGTGTATTCGACCCTATTGTTGGGTAAGTGTTTAATTTATGTTGATAGGTTGTTTTGATTTAAAAAGGTGTTTCAATGGAGCGAAACAGTTGGGTGTTTGCTACATAGGGTTAGCTTAATTGCAGGGTTCAGTATTGGGGTAAACCAGACTTTGGTCAGATTTGGTTAATCCGGATACGACTTGGTGTCTAGTCTAGTTAGCATCAATTGTAATGATGACTTATAGTATGATTTATGGATGCAGGACACGGATTGATTTGTGTTGGACTTCTTGGACGGAGGTTCTCATTTGATACGGACTTCTACTTTGAGGCGGGTACCCTTTGACTTATCTTTATGATATTGTCATCTTATTATGCATAGACTGTTATAGATAGCAGTAAGATCATACGCTATCCCTGTTTATTATGTCTGTTCTGGATACTTGTTGGTTATCCCTGTTGATTATGCCTGTCCTGGATACATGTGGTTTATCCCTGAGTTATTATGATGTTAGTTCCATACAGTATCAGGTAGTGTCATATCTATATGTATGCTTAGAGATCGTGATGTATCTCCTACCTTTGACCTTGAGGGATCTGTAGTTTTCGGCCAGTATACCTTGTAGGTTACCTGTATTTCCTGTTATAGGATTTCAGACTGAGACCTAGTATACTGAGGACTTGGGAGGGAGGTATGTGTATCTATCATACACCATCCTTGCATTGTTGCATGCCGACGATCAGCGACTCCCTTGTGGTTGAGCCTATCGTCTTCCGGTACATGATATGCGCACACGGCCACTCATGGGTTAGTGGATACCGTAGGATGTGTGCATTTGCTCTGTACTGCTCCGCTCGACCGCTCAGGGGTAGTGGCTTCGGAGCGTGGTAGCAGGCGGAGATCCCTTCTCTTCCCATAGACCAGAGGAGATGAGAGCGACGCTCCCTCATATATACATGGGGTAGGGGGGCGGTCCCCCGACAGCATCCTGTCCACTCGGTCACTCAGGAGCAGTGATGGCAGAGTGCGTACAGTGTCACAGCTCTACCCACTCGGCCGACACAGTATCGCCTGTCTCGGTGGCTTGACTGGAGTTAGGGGGTGACCATGGCATTGCACCATGTGCATATTTTGCATCGTGCATTGTTTGCTGCACTTATTTGCTGCACTTGTTTGACATGGCATATTCTGGAGACTTGTTACCTGTGCTTATATGTCTATTGGTATTCCACTGGTATTTCCTACCCTCTGTACAGGTTAGATGGATTCAGGTATGTACCTACCCAGTATTTTCAGTTCCAGTCTTTCCCTACTGTTGATATGAGACTGTATTAGCTGAACCCTTATTGTTGGTATAACTTTCTATGCATATCTGTTGGGTATTCGCTGAGCTATGGACTCACCCCGTTGCCATACATTTTATTTCAGGTTGATGCCTGCCAGGAGATCCCTAGCAGCCAGTCCCCAGCTCCAGAGGAGCTCTTTTTGGTTTACGTGGTTTTGTTATGGACCCTGTAGTATTCCTATGCTTCCGTTGTGTAGTTTTAACCATGTATGCACGTTTTATTCGAAGGTATTGTATTTTTGAGTCCTATGTTGGACTTCGTTTGGTTTTGGCTTTGTTCCTGCCCCCTGGCAGCTCAGGTGAGTTCGGATTTTGGTTTTACGACGTATAGTCAGTTATGTAGTTATATATGTGTGGATTGGAGGCCTGAGGCCCTTTAAACTGCGTGGTTGTGTTATATTATCTGTGTGTATGTGTAAATTGTCCGCCGGACAGGGGAGGTGCTGTCCGATTTTATATTGGATCAGCGGCTCCTGGGTCTCGAGGCGTGACAGGAGCAATATCGTTTTACGAAGATAGTGTCGAACACTAGCCTCGACGTAAACCAATCAGTTTGCTTCCTCCGAAAGCAACCTCCCGGAAGATCCGACGGTCGTAAATCGACTAAGTCAAATGTCGAGGAGATACAAGTCAGCTACCAACAATCGTAAAACGATATTCGGCAAACTGATATAGCCGGAATCAACGATGTACCACCCGTCGTCCCTCACACCGAGAAGCCGGAGAAATTCAACGGAGCCAACTTTAAAAGATGGCAGCAAAAGATACTGCTCTACCTGACCACGCTGAACCTTGTACGGTTTCTGCGTGAAGACCCGCCAGTCGCTACGGAAGATAATTCCGGGAGCCAGGCTGCTCGCGATGCATGGTCACACGGAGACTTCCTGTGCCACAATTACGTTCTTAATGCGCTGGATAATGCGCTATATAACATATATTGCATGATAGAGACGACCAAGTCACTGTGGGAATCGCTGGAGAAGAAATACAAAACTGAAAACGCCGGACTGAAGAAATTCATCGTCGGTCGGTTTCTGGATTTCAAAATGGTGGATTCTAAGAGCGTCGCGTCTCAGGTCCAAGACATGCAACTGATAATGCATGATCTGGACGCCGAAGGAATACCGCTGAACGAGTCATTCAAAGTTGCTGCGGTAATCAAGAAACTCCCTCCATCATGGAAGGATTTTAAAAATTACCTAAAGCACAAGCAGAAGGAGATGAGACTTGAAGTCCTCATCCTGCGGCTGCGAATAGAGGAGGATAATCAAAAATTATCCGACTCTAGAGAAACAAAGCGGACAGTCGACGAGATGTCCAACCTGACGGAACCAAAAGCCAAGAAATCGAAGCAACCGAACCAGAAGGCTCAAGGCAAAAGGTTCAAGTGCACGTGCTACAATTGTGGAAAGTCAGGACACATGTCCAAAGAAGTCTTGTTGGTTTGATGCTTTGTGTCTAAGTGTGCAGGAGCTTAGGAGCACAAGAAGTTGAGCGAAAGACGCAGTAGACGAGAAAGATGACACAGGAAGGGAGCCAATGGGCTCAGTACATCCGAGGAACGAAAAGTCTGTGGAAGAGTACACCTGTGGACGAGAAGGATGTACACAACATTCGAGGGACGAGAAGTCAGGGAGGAAACTGTTCGAGAAGAAGGCCGGAGTTGGGTTCAAGTGAGCTTAACTCCGAACAATCGGATAATCCCCCAAAAGCAGTATTAGAAGATTGGTAAACCAAAGGTTGACCCAATCCAGGCGCCCGAGTGACCTCAAGTGCCCTGGTATAAAGTGCCCGAGTGAACTCAGGCGCTCGGGTATACGGGCGCCTGTGCTGTACTCGAGTGCCCGGAATGGTAATGGTTTGATTGAGGGTTTATGGGTTTAGTGATAACTTAGTGGGGGCTGGGTTATAAAATCAGGGGTATCGTATCCATATTTTGATTCTGATTCCCGTATACCAAGCATCATCAACGAGAATGAAATAGATTTCATTCTCATTTCTGCCTTCTAAACCCGCTTACCAAGCGCCAATAAGTCTTCCAAGCTCAATAAATAGAGCCCGTTAGCTTATAATTATTAATCAATTGAATTGTAGTCTCTTCTATAATTTTGTGCTTTTAACGAGTGTAAGAGGTTTCTCCGCCTATGAAGAAGGAGAAATTCTAGTAAATTTTCATCGTTTTGGATTAGCAACCACCTAGGTTACAAACCAAGTAACTCGAAGTCTCACCTTTTATTATTGTTATGCTTTGTATTATTTCCATCTGCTTACTAATCAATCATCTTTGTTAAAGAATAGCAAAAGATTAACTTTTCATTTTTCAAAGTTATTCACCCCCTCTAACCGCTTGACACGATCGTACATAATTTATCTATCTACATGACCTAAGTAGATAATCTCAAGTTGTCAGGAGGGCTGATTTTGCCAAGCTTCCGGCGGCTCGAGTCGGAATGTCACTTGATTGTTCAATTGGTGATTTGTTCAAATTATCAATCCATCTGACTGCCAAGTGTTGCTGAGTTGGAATAAGTGTTGCCGAGTCGGGATGAAGATCTCGAGTCAAGAAAAAGTTCTCCCGAGTGGATTTCGAGTGTAGCCGGGCAAATGACGAGTGCTCTTGAGTGGGAGTTGCGTCGGTCCTGAGTCAGGAAAAGAAGATGTCGACGCATGCTTTCAAGCATTGTTCTTAAAACATATTCGCACTATCTCCGGCTGTGCTTCAAGGTTATGTGGGTCATCTATATCCCATAATACAATGGTAGATTGTGATCACCATGAAGGATTGGTGGTTCACGATGAATTGAGAATGTACCCAAGTATTATTACAAGAAATTTTGCCAAGTTGGTGCATGACGAGGAGGAAGAACAGGGGAACGATGTGGACGAAATTTCTTTTCTATCTCCCTGTCCTTCTCTCTACTCATTGCCTTCTCTTTATGAACGAGATCAGTCTATTATAGTAAATAGATGAATAATTGTCATTCAATACTTTTATTCGCCAACCTCGAAAAGTCTGTTATTTGATCCGTTGACGATTACAGCTGACATTAATTTCAATTAATCCATCATTATACTCTTGAGCAGTAACAAAAATATATGATAAAATATTAATTATTCCACTTGAGTAAATTGTTGCCCCGATCGATTCAACGTTCTTCCCGCACAGGAAAACTTATTTAAGTTCAAATCCAATCCCTGAATTTATATCTTTTGTTCATATCCATGTGTAAAAAAGAATCTCTCCTTGTACATTTATTTTTATCATATACACATATATAATAATATAAATCAACAATAGAATTTTGAAACTCCAATATAAAACTAAAAACTCATTCACCATGAATTCTTCTTCATTTTTCATCCAATTTTTTTCATTCAAATTTTCAACTAGCTAGTACCGTAACTACTGTTGGGCGATCGAATGACACCGCGGGCCTAGCTACAACAAAGCACAGTATGATCAGTGCTAGCTGCTATTGCGCGACTGTTCCTTCCCATCCCAAGGTTCGCGTCACCCACCTGCCATTATATTGCTCAATCCCAATTAATCTTGTTCTCGCTAGTAACCAAAACCACGCTAGCTAGCTCATCACTCTCCCAGGCCTACCCCGGACAGCATCAGGGAATTGAAGGAGGTTAATAGCCAAAAATGGAGGTGGAGCTGTGCATATGCCTCAGCAACTGACTGTTCATGGCGTTGCATGTGCAGCGGAGTTAATGCATGGCCGCCCTCCATCGTCGTCTTGTTCCATCCTTGTCCTCGTTCATTCGTATTCTCTTCTCTCTCAAATGTCCATCGACTGATCACCGGACCATGTGCTTCCTTGCCTCCTCTTGTCTGCTCTTCGCTCCTCCTCCTCCCGTTGCCTTACTGTATCATTTCTGATTTCTCCCCTGTAAGATTAATTTTATGTTTTAATTGTAAAAAAAAAGTAATCGGATAGGGAAGTATAGATCTATAAGACTACAACTGTACTCATCACATTGAATAATTTGATGAGTTGTTCAAATCGTATTGCATAATTTTCTTTTATCCCGATAAATTCAACACAAGTTTTTGAATTTGTTTGTTAGTCTATCAAATTTTTTATTCAACATTTGATATAAGATGAAGTTCACAAAACAGAATTGATCGAAATCAAATAATATAAGAGAAACGATTAAAATGTAGGTTGATTTGTATTTGAAGTCATCTACGTTCGAATGTTTTAGATCTTTTGCCAATTAGAGCTTAAAGATCATGATGACTCATGGGTATGAATCATGAAGAAAGTTGAACGATGAGTATTATTATAGTAAAAGATGATTATATTCATTTCAAACGTTTCTTACCGTCCGTCCGTATGATAAATCATAAAGTCAGTTTATACTCAACCATCAAGTGATTAGGGGGTAGAAGTTTTTTCTCCAAGAGCATGAGTTCGTTGAAAATTAATCTCTATCTTATTATAATTAATTTGCCATCCTCTATTTAATTGAGCACCTGTGAGTACAATGAATGATGAGTATTATGAATTAATCAAGTAGAGTCAGCCTTAATAGACAAGTAATAATTTTCTAATAATTTCATTCGAATTATGATCTTATAAGAAATAAATAAAGGCGTGCCATAATAAATAAATAACTATCAAAGACAATGTTTTGTTCAAAATTACAACTGGTCAACCATGTTTAATTCTAACCCTCCATCAATCCAATTGTTGTGATCCATAAATTTGCATATCTTCGTAATAATATAATATTATCTATTTTAAGTCTAAATCCTCATGATTTTATTCTTGGACATTTTCTAAAGGTTTTATGTCAATGGAGATATCTTATATCCTTTTAATTTATGACCTTTTTTATGTCTGAACTTTGATTGTATCCCTAATACCAACAACCCTGAAGTGATTCTCATAGTTGAATGTACTCACAATGCCACTTAAATATAGGGATAATTTTATCGGTCAACATTCTAATAATGCTAAAATACCCTTAAATTTTCATATTTGGAATCATCAAATTTAATCAAAAAGGATGACTTATCCCACCAACAATTCATGTACTATTATTTCCATGTATAATTATTTAATCGTCATCCAATAAATTGTTCTCATTATTATCTCATACCACATATATTAAATCTGAAGTTTAATATGTTCAAAAATATTCAAGTTGTAACAATTACATTTTCATAATTATTATAATACGAATTCAATCATATTCATCTATAATTTATCTTATAACTGCTACCAAACTATAACGACTAACAATTTGATACATATGGAGGGAGTTTGAGATCAACTGTGTTTTACAAGAAATTGTTAAGAGGATAGGAAGTCCTTATTAATTATTTTTTAAAAAAAATAACATCTCTTTTATGATGACCCAGTTAACACTAAACCTGGGACGACCAGCCTAAGTACTTATAGCAGACAATTCAGAAGTTCAATATCTTATGATATACATCTCATTAGAAGAAAAAATATTTACAAAGACGTCGTAATTAAAGATCAAACTGTAAATCCCTAGATGATAACTTAATACGTTTTCACTACACCGTAAGTCCGTAACCCAAGGATAAAGGACATCTCTTTCATTATTCCAAAAAAAGATAAGGACACGCTTTTAATTTTCAGACTAAAAATGTATTTTGGGTTTATCTAGGATCATTTTGACATTCAAATAAATTTTTTAAAAATATTATATGGATCATTTTTTTTCTTAATTCAAGTTGTTTATTAAGTACTTATAACTATTTACAATCTAATTAAACAGCTAACCCATGCTCTGGAGGACAGGGTTAGGATGAGCCTCTATGGACTCCCCGATTTACTCTGCAATTAACCCAAAAAAAAAAAAAAAAACGGCTAACCCACGCACGTACGTACGTACCCCGATATATCCATATGGCTCTCTCCTTGACAAGCCCCCACCTGTTTGCATTAATGTCCAAAAGAAGACGACATTGATCGAACACCTTGAGCACTAGCTTTTGCTCATCCACAACCTCCTCCATTAATCGTCCGCCGTCGACCTCCGCCGTCGACTAATCTTCTCCAGCGCTCTCATGATCGCATCGTCGCGCGCCTCCGTCCACGCCTGCTCGCCGGCCCAACGCTTCGCCTCGGTCTGCTGCCGCTCCGCCTCCCGCTGCCGCTGTTCCTCCTTCCGCGACACCCGCGCTGCCTCCGCCTCCTCCAGCGCCCGCAGCATCCGTTCCATCCATGCCTCCTGGGCCTCGATGAACCGACAGATCTGCCGGCCGATGAACTCCTTCGCCGCCCGATCGCTCTCTTCCTCCTCGTCCGACGACGAGCTGCCGTCGCTGTCAGTGGAGCAATTCGACAAAAAGCAGATGGAAGGCAGCTGGAAGTTGGGAGGCAGATTAGTACTTGTGGCGGTAGCATTAATGTTGTCGACGACGCGATTGGCGCCGGAAAAGTTAGGATTTTGATCGGCGTCTCTGGAATTGGTTCCTCTCTCTTCCTTCTCGTAGAGGGCTTCCAGCTGCCGGAAGAACCGGTAGTGCTTCCCGTCCTGCCGCCCTGCTTTCCCTTCCTTCGTCTTCTTGTAGTACTTGTACAGATTCTCCAGCTTCTCTCTGCACTTCTTCCCGCTCCTCAGGAATCCATGCTCCTCCGCCATGATCCTACCAATCGATCCTAAGCCAATCGATCTACCAAGGCAATGGATTTGGGGATTATAACCAGCGTATCAATTACCTGGAAACCTCGTCCCAGAGGGGGCCCTTTTGGGCATCTTCCCGGAATCTGGAGTCCAACCGCGACCGCACCTCCAGGAGCGTCAGCGTCTCCTGCCTCGGCCACCGGCCGCTTCTTCCCCCACTTTCCATCAATCCGAAGATCTGCATTCCCGGCGGCGGCGGAGGAGGAAGAGGAGGATGAAGTTGAAGTGGCGGGGGAGGCTGAACGACAGCCGAAGCGGCGAACGGAGGCGCCATCGGGTACTCCGATCCGAGCGGGGCGGCAGATGAGGCGGAGAAGCCAGGGAGGTTAAAGGGATCGAACCCGGGCTTTTCTCCGCCGGAAACTAGGCGGTGGAGCTCGAGCAAGTCCATGGCGAGGCGGAGGAGGGATGGATCGATGGATTCGTCGTCTTCTACATAATGAGTACTAAAGCGGAAGGGGGAGGGGGAGGAGAGAGAGCGGGAGTGCCGGATCGTGTCGTTCACGAAAGGGAAGGGAGAGAACGCAAGCGACGTGGGAAGAGTCGATCACGACAGGAAATTACGTAATGTTTGGGCCAACGGGAGCAGTCCACGTTCCCAGTGCGGAGATCGAGGAGTCTGGCTAGAAAGGTGACGTCAGACTATAGTAAATAATTTTTAAAATATTTCCAATACTATTTTTTTCAATTATTTAATTAATATTAAAATTACTTAATATTACTTAAAACTTTCGTGATATTATTTTTTTAAAATAAGGAATTTTAAAAGAATTCTATTATCATTCCCACACTGTTACCACAATTATTAGCCACAATTGTAATAATTATTAAATAGCAATGATAATATTTTTTTATTAAGTATGCATATCATTTTTTAAAAAGTATTTTATTTCGACTAAATTGAGTATATGTTTCTATTTTCGGTTCAATGGACTTGATGGTGACTGATATTTCATATTCGGTGTCATGGCAAGCGTCACGATCAGGTCACATCATCGTTCCACTGTTGACGAGTCGAACGTATGTTATAATTATTGTACACACACTTACAATAGTAGATGCTAAAATCTACGATAGTGCAATAAAGTCTACGAAAAACCAAAAACTACGAACTAATCAGCATTTGTAGAAGATAATGAAACGTAGGGCACTTCAACTGAGAAAAGTCGAAAAATTTCGAACTGAAGAATTCGCGCGCCTATCGCTTTTGGAAGTTGAGGAACTTGATCGAGTAGACGAAGACAACGAAGAACATGACGACGAAACCCAAACTGGTCAACGCCGCCCACTTAACGAAGCTGTACTCATAGCCCAGGGTATCGTTCAAGTAATCCGTAATTAGGATCTCGTTTGCTTGTCCAGGAACCCTGACCTCGCCACCTCTCTTCCCCAACTGCGATGCAATGACACCATAAATTGTCCAAGATACAGGATCGCCCCAGTAGTACCACCTCCACCAGACAGGAATTTCCTGCGAAATTATGTGCCATCGAGAATTGATCAGAGACAGAATATATATATAGGCTTCACGACAAGTACTGCATCTGAGAGATGTGCATACCGGTCGTGAAATGAGGAAGCCGGAGAACAAGTTCCACAAGTTGTAGAAGAAGCTAGACACGATGCCCGAGACTTGATGGTTGGGTGTGAGTGCCACAGCCATCATGCCATAGAGAACAAAGTAGGTAAAGGCCGTGACGATGAAGTAGAAGAACCAGAAGAAGTTGGTTGCGCGCCAAGGAAAGCCAATCATCGAGAAAAGAAGAATCGCGTAGAGGAATCCTTGGGCCAGTATGTATATCACCTCGATGCTCACCTGGGAAATAATTGTAAGTATTTCTTCTCTGAATAATTCATTACTTGTTTAACTTGAATTATATGTGGATTTCTTTGATGGAAGGAAAGAAAACATTGGGTTAATTACTTGAGCAAATGCATAGGCCCATGCTGAGTACATTCCGGCAGCTCTTTCGCGGTAGAAGACTGTCCTCTCGACCGCCACAACCGGCTGCACACTGTTTGCATTGTTGCATCCAAGGAAGAAGATCGCACCATAGAAAGCTCCGAGCAGATTCAGAATGTCTTGTTGAGTGCCACTGCTCGAGTCCAAGAGAAGAAGCAGGATGAGAAAAATGCAGACCTTTGGCTATCAATGTTAATGCGTATTTAAAAGGTAAAAGCACTCTTTACCAGATTACACAAAACTTATTCCACATTACATTATGGCATAATTCTAATTAAATCTTCCAGGAAAAGAATCGCAGAGAAACTATTACTCACTTTGTGAATGTTTGACCAAACTTTCAGAAAATAAAAGCATATATATCATCCTAATGTATCCTCCCACTAGTCCATGCTAAATTGTGTCCTATGATAATATAAGCAATGAAATTTCTTCTCTTGTTCATCTCTCCGGATTGTCGATAGCATGTACTGTAGTTTACTTCACATAGTGACTTGGACAGAGAGAACAGAACAAAACGAACATAGAAGTTAGAAAACTTACGTCTGTTTGCCCTTGTTCCAAAACATTGTGCCAAATATTAAACCGATAACAATCGTCATGAAGAATCGGACAACATTGTATTGTGGGTTTCTCCAATAAGACCAATATTGCTTCCAGAAACAAGCTTGGCATTGAACAGTAAAAGTCTGCGAGTATTTTGTAGGGAAATATAGATCCTTCGAATTTGGTGCAGGAATACTCAATTCCTTTATAAGTTCCTGGATTTGTCTGAAAAGTACGAAGTGGACAAGTAAGGTACCCGATCTTGATATGTGATAAATATTTTGAAAACATTTATGTTCTACTTACTGATAAAGTGGGGAATTGGCATAAACTTCTGCAAAGTCGATATTCAAGCTAGCCTCGGCTTGTGTACTGCTTACGTCCAACATCCATGTTGCAGGGTTAATGCCATCAGCGATTTTTGGTACCCCTGGAATTGCCTGCAAGTTAATCTCTTTGATTAAATAGAACACTGTGGACAAATGAGAAGTTTAGTAAAAATTATGAAGTAAAAAATTCAAGAAATTTTAAAATAGATATGATCAGAGTTCAAAATCATTAGTAAATGAACTCACTTCAAAATATTCGATAAGCCTGTGTGAGTGGCGACCAAGAGGACCAGCATATATAACTTGACCTCCCCTTTTCATCAAAAGTAGCTAGGAACAGAAACAAAGAAAAAATACCAACTCATTAGGAACCAATGTTTCCAATTTAGTATCAAAGCCACATAAGGTTAAAATATTTGATGCAAGAAATTAAAATTTGTATGATTAAGAACCTCATCAAAGGCTTCAAAAATATCTATGCTCGGTTGGTGAATTGTACACACGACAGTTCGTCCCGTGTCAACTGTATTTCTAACTGTCCTCATCACTATGGCTGCAGCTCTGGCATCAAGTCCTGATGTTGGCTCATCCATGAAGATGATGGATGGATTTGCAACAAGTTCAACAGCAATCGTCAGTCTTTTTCTCTGCTCAGTTGATAACCATTAACCCCAGGAAGGCCAACTAGAGCATCTCTCAAAGAATCAAGCTCACCAACTCCATGACCTCCTCCACGAACATCTGATTAAACGTAGTTACAGATGATTAGTTCATTCACATAAATACAAATTTAAAGGTGCAATTGAATGGAAACCGAAATTGCAGCTGACCAGTCGTGTTTGGTTGTCGATGTCTGATGCAAGACGCAGCCAAGCAGAGTAAACAAGTGATTCATAAATAGTCATATATGGCGAATGAATGTCATTTTGTTCACAGTATCCACTAATTCTGGCAAAAGTCTCCTGATTTTTTAGGATAACCAGAAATACTAATGTGCCTTCAATATAACCACCAGTTTTTCGTCCTGCTAGAACGTCCATCAAAGTAGTCTTTCCTGCTCCACTAACTCCGACCAATGCAGTCAGAACTCCTGGCCTAAATGCACCACTTACGTCGCTCAGCAACTGGAGACGATCTTCCTCAACTCCTTGGCTCTTCATTTCCTGATGTGAAAGGATGAAAAAGGTCAGATTTTATTTTATTTGTTTTTCCTTCGGATTTGCTATAGGGGAAAACAAGAGAAAGAGACATGTAAAACATCGAATGCATTGCATCAAAATGGGAAAACAGAAAAAAAGGAAACTTTAGACAGACTTACAGCAGGCATGTCAACATAATAGTTCACATGATGGAAAGCAAGAGAAAGAGGCTCGAAAGGCAAAACCATTCCTCTCTTTTCGGGATGAACTGAAGCGGTAAAACTTTCGGAGCTTTTTCTCCTTGCAGCATCTGGGAAAATATAAGAAACTTTTCAATCAATAAAAATGGAAAAGAATTGAATGTTTTTTTTATTATTTAACAGAGAATGAAGAGAGCTCCGGTAAGAGACTTAAGCCATTAGTTATGTTTAATGATGATGGTTACTTGAGCCATATGCTCAGAGATGCTAATTATAACCAAAACCAATAACTGAACCATGTCCTAAGGACTATAGATGAGATTTAATAGTGGTTTCAATAGGGAACGAAGCAAGTTGGCAATGTCAGAGGTGACTTCTAAAAATCATAATCAGACCAATATTAGAACGGCACCATCTCTAAGCTCACCTCCAGGATGGATCTTCATGTTGCAGATACCATAAAAATGCCTGGAAATTATATATCATTTCCCATAGCTTGTTGACGATGGGATATAGTACATCATCGACATTTTATAAAGGGTTGTTGATTGGTAAATTTTGTAAATTTTGCACCTGAGGGTGATTGTATTATTATTCTATTTGACATGCATGATTGAATGATTTTGGAATCTAACATATAAATTCTCTTAAACATTATCCCATATTTTGAGTTCATAAACAATCATGATAAAACATCACAAAGAAATAAGAGAACAAATGTGATCAGAAAATCTAACCAGATATGTCCTGCGGACCAGAACTTGCATTCTCTATCATTTCAACCCTTCCATTTTCTATTGATGAGCTTTTCTTTTTCTTAGTTGATTCCTCATCAACAATTGCATTTTGAGCACTTGCAAAAGCTACAAACATGTGAATTTGGTTCGCATAAGAGAAAAGATCGAAAAGAAAATGAAAATTGAAGTTCTAATTAAAATAGACAACTTACGATTCAAGTAAGTGATTGAAATGACAAATAATATGTTGAATAGAATAATAAATCCTATGAGGGCTGCAATTGCAAGCCAATACCAATAGCCACGAGTAAACATTCCTCTAGATTTAAGAAAAGCTGTTCCCACAGTTGTAGCGGATATATTTCTGTCAGTGTTGGGCTGCAACAAGGATAGGGAAGACATGCATTAGAAATGGAAATGCAACCAGCACTCAGAGAACAAACTCATGAAAGAATCTTACTTCGCCCCATCTTGGATCAAGGAACTCATTAACTAAAATAGCATTTTGCCCATACATTAAGGGAGAACTCCAGAAACCCCATATCCACCAGGGTTTGATGTCATCTGTTCACATAAAAGAAATGCTAACTTCAGTTTTGGCACATCAGTTTCATGACAATCGATCAAGTGTACGAGGAACTAATCAGGGTTATCTTAAGGAATTTCTAACCTTTAGAGATGACAATTCCTCCTAGCACGAAAAGAATTAGCAAGGCGAAGGTTCCAAATGTATTGGCAACAACCATCGTTCTTGATGCTGCAGCAATGAAGCGGAATAGACCAAGAGCCATTTGATGGGTAAGGAGAAGTGCTAGGAACTGACGGAAGAACCTACCAAATTAGGAGAACAAAATGAGATGGTTGATTTTAACACAGGTAATATAGAAGCATCTAAAGCAGTTAACCTTGAAAAACAAAAAATTTAAAGAAATGAGATAATTACCGGCCTGCAGCGGGGGCAAAACCAATGACATAATAAGTAAGTACCATCCAAATTCCAGTGTCTAGAAATGAAAGAGGAATTTTGAGGACAGCGTATACAATGCCAAAAGCCCAAGGAGGGAAAAACAAGAAATCTCTCTGTTTATAAAATACGGGGAGCTTCTCAACAGTCATCACAATTTCTGCCATTCCATTGAACATGATGTTGGTCAAGGTAAAGAATAGTGCACCAAAATATTTGTTACCGTCAGCAATTGTTCGATGGTGCATTTCTGTTCTGAAAAACACAGACGAGGCTATCAAAGAAAGTGTGGTTATCTGGGTTGTCTTAAAAATAAAGATAAAAGAATTTCTCTTCATCAACAACCACTCCCTCGACAAACATGCCTTCAAAAGTTCCCAATTCGAAATACCATATCTTTCTGTTGTCAGTGCTGCAGGATGGGCTTTAGACTTATCATAAGGAACACTAAGCTCTGCAGCTAGTTGTCTCCCAACATGAAATTTCTTAAAAAGCTCCACAAACTCAGGTACTGGAATAAAACGGTAGGGTTTGTCCTTGTTAACCCAATACTGTGCTTGATCCTTCTTTGAAGTTACCTCTTGAAGAAAGTCAGCGACACCTTTCCTTTCAGGGCATTTAAAACCAACAGACTCAAAGAACTCAACAACGTGCTCCCGAGGACCTTGATAGACTATTTGACCCTCAGATATCAAAATAACATCATCAAATAGTTCAAATGTCTCAGGTGCAGGTTGAAGAAGAGAAATCAGCACTGTTCCATCCATGACATGGACCATCTGTCTCATGAACTTTATTATTTGGAAGGTAGTAGAACTATCAAGTCCTGTTGATATTTCATCCATGAAGAGTGCTCGTGCAGGCCCAGTTAACATCTCTCCTGCAACCAAGAAGACATGGGTCAGATTACTAAACATCGACATATGGTAAAGAGAATAATGTTTCAAAAGACTAAACATATTAGGAAGCTTCTTTCAGTATGAATATTCCTTTAAGCCTCATGACCTCATAATTATAAATTTGGATAGTTGAGCAATTTAAACTTCCTCTTCATATAGAATATTTGGACACCGGTCTTCACGGGATGGACTGATGGTTAGTGTGTAGGTGTTGCCACCATGAGGTCTGGTGGTCAAAACCTGGCAAAGTCAGTGTGCCCTCCCTCCCCACGCACTAGTCACAGTATCCGGGCTAGTAGCCCCCATGATTTATCTCCTTCGTGTTGGCCATGGGACGGGTTGGCGGGGGCACTGAGGGCGAGCAAATCGCCTTTTGCCACCATTTGGACACCGTCATTATGAAAGAAGTTTTTAGATTGTATTTCTTTTCCTCTGACATCGTGCTTGAGTTGCAAACAAAAACAAGAATGATTGCTAAGTAATTCATTTTTGCAAGAATTTTTTTTTACTAATACGGAACATCTAGTTATTTGAAATTTATTATTTTCTCGTGTATGAACGGGTGTCAAAGAGTATTCAGTTTGAACTTTGAAGGGGCTAGACTGAAGAAGAAAGTTTGCAAATGGCATTTACTTTCAATAATGTTCTCCTAGCAATAAACCTACCAGTTGTCACACGCTTCTTTTGTCCTCCAGAAATGCCACGTCGCATTTGATCACCGACAAAGATGTCTCCACAAATGTCCAAACCTAGTACCTATTTTCCAACATTTTAAGTATTAACATTGCTAGTAAATGCTCAAGCAATGATAAAATGGCACTAAGAAGTTGTTGGCATGAACCTTGAGAATATAATCAGTTGATACATTGGTTTTTTGCCCTTTCATTGCAGCAGCTTTCATGAATGCATCAATCTCAGGATCTGGTTTAATACCTGCATCTCTCTCTCGTCTTGACAATTCTGATAACATCTCATACCTTGATCCTACACCCAAACACCGTGCTGAGAAATCCAATGTTTCTCGAACTGTCAGCTCGCCATTGTGAATATCCAACTGACTAATGTAAGCTGAAGTTCTTTGAGGAACAAATTCTGACAACTCATGACCACAATATGTTACACGACCCCTTTGCTGCAAGAAAGACATTAAATGCACATACCTTAATATCACACGAGGACTTATTTGAACTCTTATAAAAATATTACAGAAGAGATTTTAAAATTGCACAAAAATAGTGGGGAAATAGAAGAGAAAGCATACTCTTAGACTTCTATCAAGCTTCCCAGCCAAGGCAAGCAAGAGTGTCGTTTTCCCTGAAGCTGGAGGTCCGAGCAACAATGTCATCCTAATAATAGTTAGATATTGAAGAGTGAGATGCTTCTTGTTTTTCTCATAATGATGTCTAATTTAGGCTAATTATACAAAACTCTCTCAACATAATGTTAAGTGCTAACATAAATGTTTGGCCAAGCCAATGCCAAGGCCCATGGGCATTGCTAGCATAACTTTATCTTTCTAACATTAGGCTAGGTCAAGCACAACACAACCTGTAGACCTGACATGACCATGAACAATAGTTTTCATATATTCGTTTTCCATCCCTAAATAAATATTATTTTATTATTAAATGGGGGCCAAACAAGCCGGCCTAAGCATGGCATAGATTGGTCATGCCTATGCTCATGTTAGGCCTAAGATGGTTCTATGCTGATCTGAGCCTAACTTGGCATGCTTCAAGCATGGTCTGTTAGCACTTAGCACCTTTAGTAGTTATTGACAATTAAGCAACAAAAGTCTTGTGAAATAATGAAGCAGTTTAAAACAAAAGTCTAGAATCCCCAAACTTATACAAGGAAGAAAAAATAAATTAATGATTGCCAGAAACCTTAGAACAACTGAATGGAAAAGGAAGGCAAAATAAGACTATTTATATACTTACCTTGTTGGCTTTAATATCCCACTGACATCATTAAGAATCTTTAAAGTCTTTTTCTTGGATCGATTTAATCTTACGAGACCAACAATATCCTGAATATGCACATTAGAAAAACACGAGATATTAAATGGATTGAATAGGATTTACAACCATCATCCTACTATGACTAGCATCCATGATCACAAAGTGAATAAAAAGAATTCTACAACCATGTACATCCAAATAAAGCTTCATCTTCTTCTTTCTCGATTCACTTTGTTTGCCTTTCAATTTAGTTTCAATTTTTCAAAGATGGTTGCTAAGTACCTCGAGAATGTTGACAGTGAAATTCCACAAAGTAGGGAGTGCTCTGCTTCCGACATACACATCTGCCTCCACTGATACGTTCTCATATCGCACCTCAATCTTTGGAAGTTCCAACCCGACTCTGTTCCATTTGTAATATATATCAGAAGCTAATCAGATACATAGAAAAAGAACATAATAGTTTTCGTGATTTCTTTCTCTTGACAAAAAAGAGTAATAAGGGAGGAGAAGGATAAAAAAGAGGGAAATTTTTTAAGAAGAACAATATTTTTGTTACTCGAAGTACGAATTAAGCTGCAGATGGAGGATTTGTTCCCAAAAGAAATATGCAACGTGCAAAGGTATAAAAAATATGTATATATAATAGAAATGAAATTTGTAACAGATTTATCTTCTTCTTTTTTTCTTTCTTCATCCCGAAATCGATTGATTAATTAGAGTAAGGATGTAAAAATTTGGGTAAAAAATAAGCTAACTGTCGAATCAACCCCTCGATTGTAGGAATAGGGCAAGCAAAAACCCACCGGTCGATACGGTCTCGGAGGCGAGTGAGGAAGCGCTCGTTGTCCTCCTCCACCACCTTGAGGATGTGATCGAGCAGCTGCTTCCGGTCCTGCGGGCCGAGCTGGTTGACATCGATCTCGCTGGCGATGACGTTCCCGTTCTCCGCCATCTTCCGGAGGATTCCCTTCCGCATCCGGTCGTATGTCGGCAGCTTCTCCAGCGCTGCCCACTTGAGATTCTCCTCGTCATCGCCCTCGTCCGTCATCCGGCTGCGATGGAACACATCCACCCGGTCCTGGAAGCCCTCCGCCCAGCTCCGCCGGCTACTGCTGTTCCGGATGATGTCGTTCGCCATTTCCCGGCCGCTGGCTCCTCTCCGCCTTCCGCCCCTCCCTCTTCTCCTCCTCCTCCTCCTCCTCTTGGGCCGATCGCAGCTTGGAGGCTGGAATCGACTTGGGAGAGATCGGCTGGAGAAGGAGAAACCGCCAGTGAGGGCTTTTATGCTGTGCCCGTGCGAAAATTCAAGCTTTTTTTCTCGCGGGCTTCGCCGTGCGTTCTCTTCGTCACTATTTTAAATTTTTAAATGCTTTTGGGCTTTTTTACAAATTTACAGTCCGGCTTAGTAACCGCTTGGACTATAATTTTACGTTAGTCCTCAAAATTCAAAAAATGCACTTCTCACCCTTTTCTTGTAGAACACCCTACAATTTTGACACGGGATTCAAACGTCCGGAACATTTACTTTTCAAAAAAATGATTTTCTTAAAAAATAATAATAAAATAAACAACGTCAAATATGGTTAACGCAGCCGCCTCGGCTAAGCAATGCACCACGTGGTCAAATCCAAAGTCAAATCATCTCTTATATATAAATTGTTCACAATCTATTTAGATTTTTAAAATATAATTTTACATAATCTAAAACTAATGAAACTTTAAAAAATTATATCATAGAGAGTCACTTAAAAGTTTTTTTTATCCCTTCTTGGATCATTATCTATATTAGTAAATTACAATTGGATATTTAAATTAGTAAAAAATATTAAATGAAATGATCTAACATTATAGGAAATACAAACAAGAGAAAGCATGGCATTGGAACAAATTCAAGGTTTGGTCAAGACATGGCATTGACGAACTTACATACATGTATCTTTGTCAATTTTGTTTAATAAAAAAATTAAAAAAAAACTCATTAGTCCTTACTTTCGCAATTTCACATTCAACCCTATGCGACCTTATCAACAAGTAACTTCTAACTCCTTTTTTTCTCGTGAAAATTAATTTACTCTTATTAGAAGTTTCTAAGCTCTTTTAGCTCTCTTTCTATTGCACAAATGTTTTTACACAAAGCTTGGGGGCCAAGTAAACACAGTACTTTTCGCTTTTCAAATAACAAAGGACCTACTAATCAACACAATATCCAACCACAATTCCACAAGCAATCCGTGAACAATAGAAGATGACAATAATCCATCTAGAAATAAGTTTAAAATCCACAAAAATTCTTTGAATGGAACCTAGTCAAAGTATCCATCACGTTCCAAGTATTTGGAGAAGTCGAGTCCTAGCACGGCAAGCAACTGACGATCGACGTGCAGCATACAAATTAGGCAACGTCAATTATTCTTCTGTCTTGAAGAGTAAGCCTCACACAAAGTACACAGCGTCGTTCAGGCTTGTTATTGAACAATTTCCACACTTTTCTAGATGCTCCAACAGTCTTGTTCAAAGAGAGGAATTACTGATCAAAGAAAAAGATTAACGAAAAGATCTGTTAGATCGTGTACGTCTTGTTAAAAGAAGGGTAAATAGTAATTTTTCGATTTTTTTCTTACAAAGTTAGCGTACGCAAGCGAAAATAATAATAATAAAATTAAACAACGCTAACACAAACCTATTTACGTGGTTCGGAGAAGAAGCTCCTACTCCACGACAGTCCACGAGGTGGACGATCCCTCGATCCTTCGGCGGATCACTCCCCGGATGCCCTCCGGCTAGCTCATGTAGCTCCTTGTAGGTAGAGAAACCTCGCCACAACCTTGAACACGCTATCTGAGCACTAAGACTACTAATGAGCTCTAACCAAGCTCATTTCGTCAAGAGCTCCTAGCCCAAACCGAGTTCTCTTAAATAGAACTCTAAGCTGAAACTCTCGCCACCAGTCGACTGCTCCCAGGGCAGTCAACTGGTCCCAGCCAAACAGCAAGCCAACGGCTAGCTGTAACGGTTAGTTTTCGACTTTACCAGTCGACTGCCCCTGGTCCAGGGTCGAAAATTTTCTGTGAATTTCTGTAACCTTTATCAGTCGACTGTCCCAAGGGCAGTCGACTAGTTCACTCCTCACATTTAAGTTTTTCCTTCCTGAGTACACTTCTTTCAGCACTCGAACCCTAGGATTCCTCGAGTATAATCACTCAGCACTCGTACCCTCACAACTCAGCTGACTCCTCACCAGCAGTCTCGACTATTACCTTTGCGCCCTCTTCATCTTTGACTCTCGTCACTCGGATGCACACAAGCCTCCAGCTTGCCTCCATGTCATCATTCACGCATGACTCGAAGTTCGCACCTCTCAGCTCATCGTCCCTGCTATCCATAGTCCCTCAGGTGCGCACATAAGCCCGTTTCTTGTCTCCATGCCACCCTTCATTGTACCCGAAGTCGTCCAACCAAGTTAATATGTGTAACATGCACACTCACATACATATATCAAATACACAAGGGTAAACATAACTTAAACCCTTTACTCAAACATCAAAATACATGATCACTTTAGACCATAGATTGCCCCAACAAGATCTCATTTGATCAATCCATCCAAGCTTTAAGGAATTTGTAGGCCGTAGAGAGCTAAATCGTTCAAATAGTAGCTGGTTTAAATTATTTAATTTGATTGTTTTTCGAGTTTAATTTGTTTGGTTGTAATTTGGTTCATTTAGATATTATTAAGCTTTTAAATAAGTTGATTTGATTATTTAAAATTTGTATATTTTTAAAATTATTTAATTGACTAGTGAATTTAATTTTGAGATTTTTTATCCTATTGAGAAGAGATGTATTGATAAACATAATTTATAAATTTGAATAATTCATAATTTATATTCATAAATATTAATGAATTAAACACAGCAGTTAGAGGATGTAATGTAATAAATTATCTAAATTTATTTATTTAATTGATTGAATATAAAATTTATGAATATCAAATTTATTCGAACACTTAATTTATTTATTTATAGTCATAGATCCTACGTCAGGCTGACCCAGATGGATAATTAGGTCAACTGATCAGTTATTCATTGACTTGGTTCAACGAACCCAATTCATAACAAACCAGTTACGAGTTGGGCCCTCGATGATATGGTCGATTAATCGTCAATTCATTTTAAATTTTTTTTATAATATTGTAAATGTGGTAATGTCACATTAGTGGCTCCTTCACGACTATCCTATACCATTAAGAGGGAGTAAAAAAAATTTGAATTAACAAGTATATATGAACAAGAGTCAACAAAGATAATGAAACTCGGTCGGATCATTATAATCATTATCTTATACATTTACGAATTGAGTCAGTTTTAAGGTTATTAATGATATGGTTCAATATTAATTAACCTATTTTACATCTCTATTAAAATTAAAATTTTAATTTATTTATCTTAAATTCTTTGATACTGAACTCTTCTATATTTTTATTAAAGTTAATTTTTCAATTTATTTGCCTAAGAATTCTTTGATATGAAGTTTATCAATTTTATTTAACTCTTTGATTACTCTATGGTCTTATTTTATTTATTGAATATGAAATTTAAAAAACTATTTAGTTGATATGTTATATTCAATAATAAATTTAATGTAATTTATTCAATAACAAAATTATAAATATAGTAAAATGTATCATTCAACCTATAAAATTAATTTAAAGATATTGTTAGGACTGGTGAGATTTAGAGTGGAGGATGAATAATTTCGATAACTTTGTCTTAATTGTGGACTCATCGTTTGAATGTAAGTGGAATACTTAATCAAACTTGATGACATATATACAACATCTGATTTATTTGATATCCATTTCTTAAAGTGACTAATTCAAGACATAGTGTCACGTCCTGAGATCAACACAGCTGCTAATCCAATATAAAATCAGGCGACATCTCACCTGTTCGACGGATAATTTACACATACACGCAAACGCCCACGCAGTATAATTGACCTCTAACCTTAAAATAAATATATATTATATGGAAATAATGACATCACAATACGGAATACCGTAAAAACTCATCTGAACTACCCACAGGGCAAGCACGCAGTAAAAACCACAACACAAAGTTCAATATGTAGGACCGGTGTCGTCGATAGAGGGGGGGTGAATATCGACTGGTAAAAATTCTTCGTAAACACGTCGAAAACTTCGATGTTCATTCTAGACAAAGAGTTAGTGCACAGCGGAAAATAAAAAGAACGAAAAACAAACCAACTCAGACGACAAGCGGGTTTTTACTTGATTCCCAACCCTTCAAGGTCAATACGTCTAAGGCCTAAGCACGGGAAGCGCCCGTCCACTAATGGTCTCTTTTTCGGACTTTCGGGAGGCGAAGAAACCCATCTTACAGTTCAAGTTTTACAATCAAAAGATAAGAAATTGAGTGCATAAAAATAAATGCAAACCAAACAAAAATCGAAGACCCGGCCGATCTGGAACTCCGAAGTACAGCGTACTTCCTCCTAGAGCCTCCTTGGTCGCAGAACTTCATCTCTAACACTTTTTCTTCGCTCGGAATGCTTAGAATGTCGTAGCAGTTGATGCCTTGAGTTGAGGGGTCGAAGCCCCTTTTATAGCTTCATCTCGGGCGCCTGTAACGCTGTAGGGCGCCTCATTGGCAGTCAAAACTTCATCCTTACTCGTGAACTTCGCGAATGGATAAGCAGGCCATCCAAGGCGCCTGGGACCTTCCCAGACGCCTGAGATCCCTCAGGCGCCTGTATTAGCAGGCGCCTGGTGTTAGTGATATGAGAGAAGTGTCCTAAGGCAATCGCCTTATGATTGTAAAACATTTATATTAATAAATGATAATTCACTATTTGAGTATACATGTTTGTGTATTTGATTGGGATCTTAAACTCATCTACTGAATGTCCGCCATACAGTTCACAGCATAAGAGAATTTGTGATGGGATCACAACTAGTGATTATCTCTAAATGTGCAAATGTGAAGTGTTGGAAATATCCCTAGTCGATGAATTGATAAATACGGACATTATCAATTCTGTTGAGACTAGCATGGGTTATTCTCTATTCAGCTGATTCTCACTAGCTGGTGACATTGGGATGTCCGGAGATAAACATGGATGCTAGTTAAGGGAACTAGTTCATTGGAGTGACTAGCTGTAAGACTTCATATGGGAATCTACATGTAGATATATTAATGAAGATCTTACTGCGGCTTAAGTGCGATGTTCCTTTGACTTGCGGTGTTCAAGTCATCTTGGTCATGGAGACTTATACTTTGACATCTTAAGCAAGCATCTCCAAGGAGGTGTGGACCCAGGATGATCGGGTATAAGCCGAAGTGCCCGAAGATGTTTGAACAGCCTACAAAGGATTCACCACTCCTTGCGAGGAGATGTATACCCAGGCCTATCGTCGGATTGTTACTCAAAGCCTCTGGCCAGAGCATATCATGTTTAGAGTGAGACTTTCTAAAATACATGAGAGTAATTAGAAATCCAAAGGACGAGTAAGACATTACTTGGGCTAGGTGTGACGTAGTCAGCCTAGTGGGGACTGACACCATTGACCGTGTCCTGAACCAAGTGGGTATAAGGTGGTGAAGGGAATGGGGCACGATTCATTAGAGCTGCTGAAGGGTTTTAGAATAATTTCTTCTGGGGTCAAACCGTTGATCTTTCGATTAATTGGGGATCATGATGTACTACTAGGTGCCACTCATGATCGTTCTATAATTAGTTAATTATAGACGGCCAATATAAATCGAAAGCCTATTTAGTCACACGCACTACGAGTAATCCGAGGGATTTAAAACGAGTTGAAAATTGGATTTTCCGATCAAGAGAAATAAGTCGAATCTGAGTTAGTCAGAGGCGCATTAGAAGCTAAAAAAGACTAAGTCTTTTGAAGGCTTTTTGGGCGAATTAAATGAGTTTAATTCGCGACGGTCCGGGTTGGGTTTGGCCGACCAAAGAGGGTGTTAACCCCTCTTTGGTGGCCGGCCAAATAAAAGGAGAAAACCAATTTAATTGGTTTAATTAATAAAATAAATCTAGCGCGATTTATTTTATAAATTATGGATAAATAAATTTGTATAAAGAAATTTATATAAATAAAATTTATAGAAATTTATTCTTTTATGGAAGATTAAAATAATTCATGAGTTGGTTCATTTTAATTTTATAAAATCAATTATGAATTGATTTATCCATAATAAGAAAGTTTATAAATTTCTTATAAAATTTATTCCATAATTTAAAGAGAAGAAGAATTAGTTTTTATTATAAATTAGTTTATAATAAAGACTTGGTTTAAACGAAATTAATTCATAAGAATTTATAGGATAAATTTCTTATGATAAATAATTAGTTTTATTATAAAGTTAGTTATAATAAAATTCATAAGAAAATTTATAGGATAAATTTCTTATGATAACTAATTTGTTTTATTATAAATTAGTTATAATAAAACTAGGCTTAAAAGGAATAAGCAATAAGAAAATTTATAAGATAAATTTCTTATAACTAATTTCGTTAATTCCGTTTAGAGGGAGACTTAGCAAAGGAGTTGCTACTATATAAAGGAACCAAAGGCTAGCCCTTAATTCCAATTAACTAATCAAGAGATTAATTACTCTCTCTCTCTCTCTCTTAATCTCTTCTCCTCTCCCTCTCCCTCTCTTGCATAGGGCCGGCGCCCACTTCTTGGAGAATTAGGGCCGGCTCCCACCTTCATTGCTAGGGCCGGCGCACCCTATCAACATCAAGCGAGGTGGGCGTGAGCTAAGAAGAAGAAGGAGAACCCGAACACGAAGAAGAAGAAGCGGATAGCGACTCCTCTCTTCCGGAATACGATTCCGTTACTTCTTGTTGGTTAGTTTCTAACTCCTCTCTTGATCTTTCAAGTTGTGCCTATAGAGAATCTAGTAGTTCTCGTCGGCACAAAACTCGTGACTTTGCGAAGTCATCCCGAAGAGAACTCGGCGTGGACGCGAATAGAGGCGAAGCTTCTAAAGGACGCTACGGTTGGATCTCGTCCCTTACTTCGAGTTACGCGAGGTACTTGGTAAATTAGTTTACTTTTCGCAAACTTTTAAATTTTACGAACTCGTATCCTTGTCGACATGCACCCGGTCCCAACAGTGGTATCAGAGCCGGTTAGTGTTCGACTTAATCAAATAATTATTTTGTGGAAAACTTTGTCATGATCTCAATTTCGGAAAAAAAATTTTCAATTATGGAAACTTTCAAATTATAATAAATTTTAGATTTAGAAATTTCAAAGTTTGGAAATCCTCATGAAATTTCGCAAACGTTTGAAATTTTCTAATTTCTGAAATTTTATAATAATTTCGAAACTTCCCATCTTTGGAAACTTTTCAATTTTGGAAATTTTTCTAATTTTAGAAATTTTCTAATTTTGGAAATATATAAATTTTCTTTGTACCAGAAACTTACAATTATTCTGAAAATTAATTTTCAAAATCTCGCAATTTTGGGCACTTTCTTTTAAGAAAGTCTAGACAAATTCATGGACAGTTAATTGACAATTAGATTTGAATTGGTTTTTAAATTGACAACAAAATTCTTTATTTTGGATTGAGCCTCGGGGAGCCGTCCAATCTAAAGTTAGTTGTTGTAATTTAATTTCCCAATTTTTAATTAAAATTGTCATGTTTGATTGGATTGAGCCTCGGGGAGCCGTCCAATTGGATTTACAACACATTACTTTTCTTTGGGTATCTGAGCCTCGGGGAGCCACCCTTAGAAAACAATTTGTTGTAATTAATTAAATCCATGAATAAAATATGTTTGAAGAGGTGATGCTCTTACATATTGTTGTCTCCAAAATTAATTAGGAAAATGGTTTCCTATAGAGTTTTCTTAAATGAGATTTTCATGAAAATAATATGTGGTTGAATTAAGGGATTTGTCTCTTAATTTAATAAGATTTGATTTAGAGAAATCAAAGTCTTGAACATATTATTTCCGAAATTAATTATGACAATTTAGGAAATTGTTTCCCAAAACAATTCCTTTAATTAAGTATGAAATTGGAATTAGGAAATCCGGTTCCTAATTCAATTAATGAGACTTGATAACTTAAGTCACATACATACTTAATTAAGGAAATCGTTAGTCATGACATAATTCTATGTCATGAATGTGCTTAGAAAAGAAAGAATGAGACCCAAAACCCCTTACAAAATATTAAGGCCAATACCTTCCATTAATATGGTTAGAATCGGAGTTTTGTTTCTCGCTTGGGTTGATGGACACATCCATGCCCGACTTGAACCTCAACATGTTCAAACCATGGAATTAGTTTATGAATAATATAGTTCGAGTCAGAGGTCAATCATTAGTTTTGGTTGTTGGACACATCCAAGCCTGACTAAGCGGTTGAATGAGCTCCAACCATGTTAAAACTATTTCTTGATTAATGGGTCAGCCTTAAGCTTGGAGCATCGATTTGTTGTGCTACAGCCAAGGTCGATGTAAAGAGAGGTGCAGTTGGGTGCTATGTATAATGATACATACTTGTTAATGAGTTAACAACCCAATGTTTTATGCAAACATTCAATTAGTTGATAGCATAATGTGATAGTTACATATATGTGATGTGTAATCGATATAATTACCTACCTTCATGGCTAAGAGGAACTTGATGGCCACAGTCATGGTTGTTCTTATCTATGGTGGATATCAACCTATTTGGAGATGTTCCTACGATCTCTCGAATTGATAATAAGGGTAAATCAATTCGTAAAATAAATAGGATTTAATTTATGTATGTTGATACATTCTTTAATAAATCTTCTCACATAATCTCAATTTGTATTTTTAGGTTAATCACTCGATCATGTCTTCTATGAATTTGCGTTCCATCTTGGACACCAACAAATTAACTGGGCCTAACTTCATGGACTGGCTTCGAAACCTGAGGATAGTCCTTAAGGCAGAGAAGATTGCTTATGTCCTTGAAGATCTACTTCCCTCAAATCCTCCAGCAGATGCAACTCCAGACCAATTGGTGGCCTATCAGAAACATGTGACCGATTCTGAACTTGCAAGTTGCATCATGCTAGCCTCTATGGTACCTGAGCTGCAAAAGCAGCATGAGCATATGGATGCTTATACCATCATCTTCCATCTTAATGAGTTGTTTGAAGAGCAGGCGAGATCCGAAAGGTTCAAAGTCTCTAGACTCCTCTTCACAACTAAGATGCAAGAAGGCACTTCTGCCTCGCAGTTTGTGCTAAAGATGTTGGGGTACATTGAGCGACTGAACACACTCGGTTTGCAATGGATCTGAACAAGTATTGACTAATTCTGAGTTGTTTGCCCAAAAGTTATTCGCAATTTGTGATGAACTATCAGATGAACAAGCTGGAAACTACCATTCCTGAGTTAGTCAACCTGCTGAAGTCTGTAGAGCCTTCTGTAAAGCAGGAACAAAAGGCAGTTCTGTTAGTTGGTTCCTCGAAGAAAGGTTCTAAGAGGAAGGCCAAAGAACAGAATAAGGGAAAGAAGAAAAAGGCTAAAAAGACTGAAAAGAAACCAAAAGGCACTTGCCATCATTGTGGCAAGGAGGGTCACTGGCGAAGAAACTGCAAGATTTATCTTGAGTCCTTGAAAGAGAAGGCATCCGATGCCCCATCCTCTTCAAGTATCTTCGTTATTGAATGTCACTCTATTTCCTCAAACACATGGGTACTTGATACTGGGTGTAGCTCACATATATGTAATGACATACAAGGGCTAAGGAATAGAAGAAGACTCGTCAAAGGAGAAGCGAATTTGCGAGTTGGAAACGGAGCAAAGATTGCTGCTATTGCCATCGGAACATATTTGCTAAAGCTCCCCACTGGACGTATCTTAGAATTGGATAATTGTTATTTCGTTCCTTCGTAATAAAGAACATTGTATCTATTTCATGTTTGAATGAAAAGGGTTATCATTTAACTTTTTAGTACAATTGTTGTTACATAACTTTAAATGGCGTTCTTTATGGGAATGGAACTTTGTGCAATGGCATCTACACGTTAGATTTATCCAGTGACGTTTTCAATATCGAAGTTAGCAACAAACGTGCTCGAATAGATAATCGAATAGACTCCTACACTTGGGCATTGCCGGTCTTGGCCATGTAAGTAAGAAACGCATGACCGAATTGCACCGATGTGGAATTTTGGAAATCATTTGAACCCGATTCATTTTGATACATGCGAATCGTGCTTAAAAGGCAAGATGACCAAATTACCCTTTACCCGGAAAAGGTAATCCAGTGGGAGAATTGCTTGGTCTAATACATACTGATGTATGTGGACCAATGTCAACTCTTGCACAAGGAGGCTATAGCTACTTTCATCACCTTTATCGATGATCACTCACGATTCGGGTACGTGTTCTTGATGAAAACACAAATCTGAAGCCTTTGAGAAATTCAAGAGGTTCAGAAATGAAGTAGGAGAAACAGCTTGGCAAAAGTATTAAAATACTTCAATCCGATCGGGGTGGTGAATACTTAAGTCAAGAGTTTCAAGATTATCTAAGGGACAATGGGATATTATCCCAATGGACTCCGCCATATACACCACAGCATAATGGTGTATCTGAGAGGCAACCGAACCTTGATGGACATGGTTAGGTCGATGATGAATCATGCAACTCTTCCAAAATCCTTTTGGGGTTATGCACTTAAGACAGCTGTTTATTTATTAAACAGAGTCCCGACCAAGGTAGTCTCTACTACTCCATATGAGATTTGGAA
>JAGFNQ010002184.1:0-40383 GCA_024364735.1 Boesenbergia rotunda | reverse complement strand
ACTCCAATTGAGTTAACTAGTTACTCAATCTGATTGAGCTCGATCTAACCCGAGCCGTGATAGGCGGGACCAAGGTTGTCCCTCCGCATCCTACCAAGATTAAATGCGTTGCTCTGCTTTGGCAGAATCGACAAGCGCATATGATCGAGGTAGTGATGGGTATCATGACCCGGTAGGCGTTTACGAGTCGATTCGATTTTAGATCTAATCTAATCGAGGATGTGCATCACATCTAGGCATTTATGAAATCTAATTTAATCCTAAATGTGTATTAAGTGCACATCAAAATGTGGTTCCCACATTACTTGTGCATCTCATACACTTAAGTTTATTTTTACTATTCTACATTATCATGCATCATATACATCACAAGCATAGCAATAATAAAATAAACTTAAGTGACTTGGTCATGGCCCTACTAAGACCCTCTCAAGCCAATGAGAGGATCCGATGGTCAACCTAGGTCTAGCGGCTTCTCCAAGCGCTTCCTCTTGACCGTCTTGGTGTTGTCGGCTAGTTCTCCCGAGTCCAAGTTCTCCGGAATTTCCGTCGTCTTCACTTTTGTACATTACAAATTTTTATACTCGAGTTACATTCGAGTCTAAATATGAAATACAACAGAAATAAAATATTAAAAGCCGACACGCAGGTCGCAAACACAATACAATACGCACATGTACAAAAACGGCGCGCAGGCCGTATTATGAATTACAACACAATTTTAATCTTATTAAAAATTGGGTTTTGGGCCATGACCATCACACTACTGTACATAATTCAAAATTATGTAATTTTACAGATTTTATATAATTTTTCTACTGATTTTTAGAATTTTTCGAGTCACAACTCCGCGGCGGTCCCGGTAAGCGGGTTTCGGGCGTAATCGCGAGACAAGGCCCCTTACGGGGTTAGGGGCAGCGCCCCTACTCATGAAATAACCTTCACGAGTGTCTTCTTGCGATTATACAGTGCCTTTACCCGCTGTCCCAAAATCCATTTGGGCGAAACTTGCCGTTTCAGAGAAGTTTTTCTCGGTGGCAAAGTCTACAAGTGCTTCGCACTCGTTGCTTTGCCTCTATGAGGAAAAATACTCAAAAATCCTAAAATTTAGAAAAATTACAGAAGAATAAAATTACCTAAATTTTGTATCTAATACAAAAAAATCAAAATCAAAACGAGCACAAGCTTCGCTCGTGGCTCTGATACCATTGTAGGGTTTTTCGGGCCGCGAAAACCGCCTTTTCGCGTCGCGGAAACCCCGAAAGTCCCAATAGAAAGGATCCGAGCGAAGAAAACCATTTCAAAAATTTACGAGTACTCGTTTACATGCTTCAAAACCGATCTACAACCTAGATCTATTAGAGAAGAGAAAAACTACCTTCGATGCGTGCCCCGCAATTCCCGCTCGCTCCTCGGTTGGTGTCGGATCTCAAGGATGCAAAGTAGCAACCCTCTAGAAGTATCCATACAAGCAAGAGAGTGGAGAGGAGAGCCCAAAAGTGTGCTAGCACTTGCTTGGGGTCTCGGCCACAAGAGAGGAGAGGGAGAGGGAAAACCAAAAACAGAGTTGGGAGAAAAAACAATCACACACAAAAACGTCATATTGTGTGTATAAGTGGCCGGCCACCATCTTAGGTAACCCCTCATTTGAATTTAAAATTCAAATGGGGAGGTTACTTAGCCTTGATGATGATGCCAAGTCATCACTTGGTCAAGTCAAGGTGATGTGGCTTGAGTCAAGTCAAACTTGCCTCTTATGCACTTTCCATATTTAGCCAATGTCAAACTTTGACTTCATTATTCTCCCATGATTAGATTCATCCAACACTTGGATCAAACTCGAGTCCAACTCAAGTTGTCTAATTTGAGTCAAGTCAAACTTGCCTTTTATGGACTTTCCATATTTAGCCAAAGTCAAACTTTGACTTCATTATTCTCCCATGATTAGATTCATCCAACACTTGGATCAAACTCGAGTCCAACTCAAGTTGTCTAATTTGAGTCAAGTCAAACTTGCCTTTTATGGACTTTCCATATTTAGCCAAAGTCAAACTTTGACTTCATTATTCTCCCATGATTAGATTCATCCAACACTTGGATCAAACTCGAGTCCAACTCAAGTTGTCTAATTTGAGTCAAGTCAAACTTGCCTTTTATGGACTTCCATATTTAGCCAAAGTCAAACTTTGACTTCATTATTCTCCCATGATTAGATTCATCCAACACTTGGATCAAACTCGAGTCCAACTCAAGTTGTCTAATTTGAGTCAAGTCAAACTTGCCTTTTATGGACTTTCCATATTTAGCCAAAGTCAAACTTTGACTTCATTACTCTCGGTCCATCATATGGACTTATTCTCCATCTATTGCTCGATGTGTGTGACCCTATAGGTTCTTGTAACGTTGGCAATACCCTTAAACCTATTTAAGGACATAAGCAATGAGAGGTATCTAGCAACACATCATTGCTACCCAAGTTACAAGAATGTCGAGATCCAACATCACCATTGTGACTAATAATTGTGACCATCACAATATGTGACAACGTCCTTCTATCCTCGATATCTAAATTGATCTTTCATGAGGCATAGACCGTATCATCCTCAAATCAATCTATGTGTCTTGAACTCCAAGTAGACTCACTATAATCAAATAAGCTCAATATCTCATATTGCCTTATTTGGGCATGGTCATGCACTTAGTTATCTCACTCTATCAAGACTATGATATCTCTCCCGTCATATAGGAGGGATAGATCCCATCTACATCACTCACATCCCTCCGCATAATTTGTTACATACCCAGTAATCGCCTTTATAGTCCACCCAGTTATGGGTGACGTTTGACGAAACCAATGTACATAACTCCTTATGTAGGGAACTATGGTGACTTCAGGTCTAAGGACTAATAGTCATACTAATAGTCACATGAGAAAGTATATGACACTCATATAACGATCCATGATACTTTCTCATGGCGGGCCATTCAGTATACATTCTCTAATGTATACCCATGTGTCAACTTGATATCTCATATCCATGACTTGTGAGATCAAGTCATCATGTTGACCTACATGCTAGTCTCTATGCATTAACATTGTCCTTGAATGTTAATACTTGACTAGGAATAATTAAGAGTAGTGTTCTCTATATCATCTCACTATCGATTCAACTTATCGATTGATATAGATAAGAACCTTCTACTCAAGGACGTTATTATACTAAGTTATTTGGCACCAATACACATAAGTACAATAACCATAAGAAATGCCTTTATATATAAGAAATATATATACAAGAATATGATACAATGAGTCCAAAAAGTAATCATCATATGATTGGCTCTAGGGCTCTCACTAACAGCTTCTTGCACTACCATAGGCTTGCTTGTTATCTAATCTCCACCATTATTCATGATTAGGATCAACATCTACAAAAGCAAGTGAAAAACATGGAAAATGGTAAGAAATGAAGTAAAAGCCAAGAAAATAGAAAAATTGATGAAGTGGGAGACTTGGTTGCTCAAAAATGTTTCCAATGCACTTTGCCTCTCTTCAAATCAGATTTGTGTGGTGGAGTAAGACTTTTACATTGCCCTCCAAAAATTCGATGAAAAGTCCTCTTTAGTTCCTTTGTGCCAATTTCTTTTGTGTGCCAACTTTTCTTGCTTCTCTTTTCTCATTCTTCTTTTTCTTCTTTCTTTCTTTCTTGTAAAGTCGGAAATGAAATGGAATAAAGCTTGGACTCAGATGAGAAAAATTGCAATGCCAAAACTCCAATTGTGTCATTTTGCTTCTTCCTTCTCTTCCTCTTATTTTTTTCGAATTATTTTTTTTTCTTCCTCTTTTTTTTCCTGCTCTCAAGTCTTCTAATGGAGCATTTCGGATCAGATTTGTATCAGAGAACATATAATATCAAGTAACATAGATACTCAACATACAAATTTCACTAAACAACCCTTGCAACTCACTCTTGATACACTTCACTTCCTCTAGTTGGCACACTCATTCACTTTCCTTTTTCTCTCTTTTTTTTTCTTCTTCCAGATCCCAGCTCCACGTCAATTCATTTTCGGGATCAAGACTCTGATTTCCCAAACAATTGGCATCACATAGTACTTGCATCAAATGGTAGTGAAAGCCCTAAGTGTTCCACTCAAAAATTCAAATCAGCACATTGAATTTCAGCCCTTTCCTTCACTGCATTTTCTCAGCTTCGAAGATCCTAGCAGCCAAATTTCTTTCTTTTTCTGATAGGCTGTGATGTGCTTACAATTTGTGATACATTCATACTCTTCATTTCATGATTCACAGCCCTTGAAAACTCAATTCCATTTCAAGTTGATACAAGACTACTTAAATGGAATACAACCTTCTGAATTTTTCTTTTCCAGCTGCATTTTCCACTCTGATTTCAACCTTGTTGTCGAGTGGTTTGGCTTAGGTTCTCATCTCAATTAACTCAGCGTCAGCTCAAATTAGTACAACTGCTCTTCAATTACCAAACTGCACAGAAAATTTTTGGCACAGATTTTCTTCCCTCTACTTTGGCACAAATTTTCTGCCTTGACTTCAGATCTGTATAGCTACAATTCAGAATCATAAATCTGGTATCAAATGATATTGGATAATGCTCTACTTCCTTGGGAGTTTACTGATCCACATCCATTTCCTACCCAAAATAGCAGATTTTTTTTCACTTTGGCACAACTTCTTTTCTCTATTTTTTTTCTTCTGTGTCATTTGTTTTCATTTCAAATTTTTAACCGAATTCAACTTGAGGTTCAACTTCCTTGGATCTTCAAATGATGATCAAGGATCTTCAATTGTTTTCAATCTTTGACCACTTCTTCTTACTAATTTTTGACTCCAACTAAATTCAACTTGGCAATTGTATTTCTTTCCATCTCCTTTTGTTTATAACTGAAATTTTCAACTTCCTTTTGCAAATTCTTGCTATTGCGTGCCACTTGGACTTGGCACAGCTTCATTTCTTCCCAAATTTGCAATGAGAGAACAATTCCACCTCTAATTCACAACTAAATACTTACTTCCTTGAGGCCAAGCTCAACTCAAATGGCCATTTTTTTCAAAATGAAGTGCTTCTTTGATGAAAATTCATTCCAAATCATTAATTACTCCCCCACACTTAATCCTTTGTCTGTCTCGAGCAAAGTAGCATTAAGAAACATCCCAAATAACAACTCCATAGAAAAAGTGAGATTAGGTAGTGAAAGTGAGAAAAATGAAGTGATACAAGGGAAATTTATGAAAATTGACATGAGATGAGAAGCAAAATGATTTATCTCTATAAATGTGATCCAATCATCGAAATATGGTTTCGAAAGAACCTAAGAAACTTCTAGAGCACAATCACATGTATGTATCACAAAAATAAGACTAATTCTCACTAGGCAAAAATAATTCATCTCAAGTCCTCAATTAAGAATCTAAAGCAAAGTAGTACTCAAGCATCCAAGAATTCATCCATGAGCTCAAACCTTAAGTTTTAACAACCAAATTTAATTTATTTTCAAAAGACTCTAAAATGCCATGGAGATAATCTAAAGGGATATATTTATTCCTAGTCATGTCATGCAAGAAACAAATTTCCAAAAAGACTAACATGGTATCTACAATGACTCCTATGCATTCTACTCTATTCACACATTTATTAGCAAGGACTCAATTTAAAAGAAAATTCTACTTCTAGAAAATATAAAAATGAAAAAGGCAATGAAAGAATACAAGAAAGAGCAAACTCCCCTTTATTTCTGGTGGACGGAGTCTATCAAGAAGTAGCCTCCATCGTGGTAGTGGAGGAACATGGGTGGCTGAGAGAATTAGGACTCCCCCACACTTGAACTTTACAGAAAAATGCTCCGGTGGCCAAAGGCGATTTAGGTTCAAGATCTATTGAAGGAATGGAGTGCTATGAATTAAAGTAAAATCATCTCCTCCCTCTTTATGCTTTTTGAAAGTTCTTCCAGGAGGTTGGAGTCTATTCAGATGGAGCACCCACTCCAGAAGTCTTCTGGACCCTGCAAAACAATGTAATACCTCTCTCAAGTATGCAGGGTAAGACAGAAATGAAATAATACCAGTCTCTGTATGAAATGTATCCAAAACTGCATCATTTCCAATGAAATCAATTCTTGGCATCTCAATAAATTTTTCACAATTATTTCCTATAAAAAATGCATCCAGGAACTCATCACAAATAATGAAATCAATTTTTGGGACATCAATAGAAATTTCACAATTATTTTCCACCAAGGATGTATCAAGCAATGTATTACAACCAATGAAATCAATTTTCGGTTCCTCAATAAGTGTTTCACAATCAATTTCAGCATAAGATATATCAAGAGCTGCATCACAATAAACAACATCAATTTCAGGCTCTTCTAAAAATTTTTCACAATCAGTTTCTATATAAGGTATATCAAGAAATGTGTCACAGCCAATAAAATCAATCTCGGGTACCTCCATAAGTTTTTCACACTCAACTTCAGCATAAGATATGGCAAGAGTTTCATCACAATATACAATATCAATTTCAGGCTCTTCTAAAAATTTTTCACAGTTAGCATTTTCATGATATGTATCCCAGCATGCTTCACTTTCAACAAATTTAACACTAGGTACCTCTATCAGTTTTTCACAATCAAATTCTATAAGAGATGTATCTATAAGTGTATCAAAAATAATAAAATCAATTTGAGAGACCTCTATGCAATTTTTAGAAGGAATAGGAGGAATACTTACCTGATCGTGCTGAAGAATACCTGGAGGTTCTACAAGAATATATGTAATTATTGGCTCCTCCTGGTCAAGTACATGCCCCACTTCAGGTTCAGGTTCAGGTTCTGGTGATTCTTGGGTTCTTGCTTCCACCATGCAAGTCCCTACACTTTCTGGTTCATCCTCTGAATCTTCTAATGTACCAGTCAATTGTGGTGGTCCCTGGGGCTTAGTGTAATACCCTACACCTGTAGAATCATCTTCTATGCATGCTCCTTTTGTAATATCTGCAACAACAATATCAGAAAAATTAGGACCATCAATAATACTTTCATCACAAAATAAAAGATAAGAAGGGTCATGTAGTGCTTCAGAATCTTCTTCTTGAGCTGAAAAACTTGGGAATGAGTTTAGAACAAGAATTTCAGGAGGAATGCATGCTGTAGGTGCCCTATTTTTGATGTTTTCTTCTTCTTCTTCGACCAAAATTGCAAGATCACTTGAAGAAGGACTTGGACATGCACTAGGGTCACCTTGAACTGATATAAACTCAACTCCGGGGCTCTTAGAATTATGAGTAGCTTGAGAAGATAATTGTCCTGATTCTTGGGCTTGCGATGAACTAATTGTTCCAATTATCTTCCACGGTTTTGAAGCCTTTGTTGTTGTTCTTGAATTTGTTGCAACATCTCTATCATCCATTGTTGTTGATCCTCATTCTCATTAGGATTCTCAAAGCCTCCTTGGTTAGTGTGGAACTCCTGTTGGTCTTGAAATGTGACATAAGGCTGCTGAAGATCAAGAGTAGGCTATGCATTCTAAAATGGGAGCTGTTGATGCTGCTCAAATGGTTGAATGAGCTGATTTAACTACTGAAAATTGGGCTAGAATGATGATTGAATTTGCTGAGAATTGTGGCCCTGGAAATCTTGGATCTGAGGTTGAAATGGTGGTGGTGAAAACTGAAAATGAGTGGGCTGGAAATTCTGATCTTGTGGCTGGAAATTCTGGTTGCAAGGATGAAATTGCTGTGGAAATTGACATGGTTGCTGGAAATTCGAATTAACTTGGTACCCTTGCTGAATTCCTTGAAAAGGTAATTGATTTTGTTGATAGGGTTGCTGAAATTGGGGTTGGAATTGCTGAATTGGTTGCTCAAAATTCTGGAATTGTGGTTGCCCAATCTGAGTTTGCTGGAAATATGGTAGACTTGGCTGAAAATCTTGCTGAAATTGTTGGAATTGTGGCTGAAAAAACTGATTTGTTTGCTTAAAATTCAAATAGGGCTGTTGAAAATCTTGATTTTGCTGCTGAAATTGCTGGAAAGGCTGAAATTGTGGCTGCCCTTGCTGAAATTGGGGCTGAGGTGGCTGAAATGTAGGCTGAATCGGCCGCTGGTAAGTAGATGAATGAGCTTTATTTCTTTGTTAGTATTCCAACACCTTAACCCAACATTTCAGGTCCATCAATGCCTCTTTCATCACTGATTGTTCCGTTGAAAACATTTTGATGTCCTGATCTGAAAGCATTTTGATCTTACAGCCCTGTCACACAACAAACAAGAAAAATGGCAGCAACCGTATATGAAAGATAAAATAAAAGAAAATAGAATCAAATGATATGCCCATAAGCACACAAGCAAAAATCAAACAAATCAACTAGTTGCTTCCCCGGCAATGGCGCCAAAAATTTTGATGCCCTCAGAATAGGTGTCACGAATGTAGGTCTCAAAATTTAGATGTATGAAAAGCTGGAAACTCTTTTTGCAATCAAAGAATAAAAGCGTAGTAAAGGAGCCACAGATCGTGTTTTTCCTAAGGCTAGTTGAGATGGTTTGATTGGATGCTTGTATTTATGTGTCGTTTGTGAATCTTGGGTTTCAAATAAAATCTATGTTTGGGTTGCAAATAGAAATGAAAACTCAATAGAAAGAAGGAAACATAACCATGGAACTTAACAAGTGATAGCAAGTTATAACTCAACCCAAAAGACCCCTTACTCAACTAAAGCACTTAACTAATTTTTAGAAAACGAATCTGATTTTTAAATGCAACACAAATACTCAACAATGAAGCAACACAGCAGCTGACTTTCAATTGAAACTAATACAAAGACTTGCTTTCAAAACCAAACTCAAGACAAACCAAATGCAAGCAATCCAAAACAGTCCAATGCAAATCCAAAGTCGAAACCTTACTTGAAACAAAGTGCAATCAATTTAGCAGCCTTGATACTGAAATGAGAAAGCTTCTGTGCCAAAGCTGATGCTAAATGCAAGAATCATAAACCTAAGGCAGATATGAAAACTTAAGCTCAGAAATCAAGCACAAAAGTACACTAAATTGTGTTGTTCACCTCAGGAATCGAAATCAGGACAACCTGAACACAAGAAAACTGCAAAATTTAGTAACTTAAGTTCACTTGAAACGCAGGGAACAAGACTGATCAATTCAGAGCTACCGAATGAAGAGATAAATGCTGAATTTCAGAATCAAATAAGCTGAGTTCAATGTGCAATAGTTAACTAATCAAGCAACCTCTTTACTGATCTGAAATCAAGAATACAGCCATGTAACTGAAGAATACAGAAATTTAGAATCAAAGCAATTTCAGATCAGTGCTAAACAAATCGAATGCAGAAACGAGCTGAAGGAGAATGCAGAAATGGTCTGAATTATAGAGACGAAATCAGATTGCAGAAATGGGAATTGATACACAATCAATCTGGTGCACTACTCTGATATCAGTGCTATTTAAATGGAACCAGTTACAATGCAAATTCAGGAGATAAAACGAAGCTATCTTGATACAAAATTCAGGACATCAATAAAAGATATGAAATGCAGAGATGCAGAATTGAATTGCATGAAAACCAAACCTGCAGACAGAAATTCATGCTTGATCCTAATGCAGAAACCAATGGATCAAGTTGAGATCTGATACAATGCTTCACTAAACAGGGAACCTCTTTATGAGCTGAATTCGAAAATAAAGAAATAAAATTGGAGAATGCAGACTTGGGGTTGATACGCAATCTGAAAATGATACTCAACAAGCTAAACAAAAATTACAGAAATTTAGAACTGCTTAACTAGCAATCTGAGCAAAAGTGCAGGAAGAAAAACTGAATGCGATTCACACTTCAATCACAGGCATCAACAAACTAAATGTCATCTAAAATCTCAGGTATTGAAACTAAACACGAATTGGATTCAAGAAAAGCTGTAGATTCAGAAACCAAGTTGAAATCTGCAGAACAGGGCTGATACGCAATGGAAAAAACTGATACGCAAGAATTAAGCAAGAAATACACTGAAATAAAAAGCAATTATCCACTAAACACATTCTCTAGCTATTAAACTTGCAGAATGAAACGCAACCGAAGCTAAAACAATTCAGAAATTGAAACTAAAGTAGCTGATACGAAATCATGAACAAATCTAGAAGCGCAGAAATGAAATTACAACTAATGACTGAAAACTAACTACGTAAACTAATCTCAATCTCTCATCTCAGCTCAAGAACCCCTTGCTGTCACTCAAGGATGAGCCTCGAATTGAGAAAGAAACGATCCATACAAGAAAATTACAGCAGCTGGAATAAATTTCAGAAATGAAGCAACATGCAGAAATGAAATTGAAGCTAAAAACAGAATTGCAATAAGAAATCTAAACCCCAATCACTCCATTAGCTCAAGATCTCCTTGTTCGTCACGCAAGGGCTGGCCTCGAACCCCTAAGCTCAGCAATGCACTGGGGAATGATCCAGTCGATTTCTTCAATTCAACCTTGTCTGATTAAACTGAAGGTGCAGGAATGATCCAAGCAATCTAGGGAACCCCTCCAGATAGCTCGGATTGGTGTAGGATGGAACAAAACTAATCTCGAAGCAATCAATGGTAGAGCTGAGGAAACCCTCACTCAGCTCTGTTCTTGCCCAATTCCGAGCTGAAACCTCCACGGATTGCTCTCCCTAGTGACCTCGACTTGATCTAAATGAAGAATTGAGGGGTCGCGCCCCTTAGATGAAGAAAAACTGAAGAAAGGAATGAAGAACACGCGAAGAAGATGAAGCTTACGGCGGAGACGCGACACTGTGCTCTGTGGGAAAAATTTGATTAAATACATAGGAATGGACGACCCAGATTGATTTGGATGAATCCAACTACTGATCTTCATCCGATCTGACCCAAACCTTCATGATGTTGATCAAGGGTCAGGATCTGCCTCGGGGTAGCTCGGATCCTCCAGATTTGCAACGAATGGTCCAGATCAACCTAATCTTTGAATGGACAGTCTAGAACCCTCTGAGCTTGATCAAACGGTTGGATGATCTCTGATTGGGATGAAAGTCTCAGATCTTGATCTCAGTACTTGATCAGCCCTAACCCTAGCTCGGATTGCCTCAGATGGTCCCAGATGGTCCCAGATGGCTCAGATCTAGCCGCTTTTGAATCGGACGACCCAGATTAATCCGAAGCTTGATAACTCGATCCGGGTCCACTTCCGACTCAAGTTTGACCCAGTATGCCCTAGGTCCATGAACCTTTCATGCCTACAAAAATAGATCAAAAATTTAGTGGCCAAATAATCCAAATGTGTATAGATTTGCAATTAAGTCCAAAATAAAAGTAAGTTCTAAAACCTAGGGTAAATTCACAATTAAGCAAGTAAAATATGGGTCAAACTTAGATTTTAGCAACTAAAATAATCAATAAAATGGTACTTATCAGCCGGCCACAAGGTTCTTCTCCCTTCTTCTTGCCGTGAACACAAGGAGAAGCACCGAGGCGACGAAGGTCTTCCGTTGGGATGATCATCCTCTCCAGCCATCATCACCTTGGGATTGGGCGCAAGTCATCTTTCTCCTTCTCGCCGGAATTGTGATTCCGGCCGACCTTAGTGGTGAGTTTTTCCGATGTGATTATTTCTCTCTTATTATTTCTTATCGCGTTCTCGGAGAATCTAGTAGTTCTCGAGAACACGAAACTCGTGGCTTTGCGAAGTCATCCCGAAGATACTCGGCGTGGACGCGAATAGAGGCGGAGCTTCCGAGGGACGCTTACGGTTGGATCTCGTCCCTTCCTTCGAGTTACGCAAGGTAATAAGTAAATTAGTTTACGTTTCTGCAAAATTTTAAATATATGATCATTTTACACAAGATAAAGTTGCATGCTTAGATGTGTGATTAAATAATTTGAGAAATTATTTATGCTAAACCTTCCGCTGCACGTAATTAATTTTAAAATTACGAACCTGCATCCATGTCAATATGCACCCGGTCCCAACATATATATATGGTGCAACCAGAAAACTTTGAGTCGTCAGACTCAAAACATCTAGTATGTAGATTAAAAAAGTCTATTTATGGTTTAAAACAAGCATCCAGTTAATGGTGTCAGAAATTTGATCAAGTGGTTACCTCATTTGGATTTAAAGAGAACCCCGTTGATCAATGAATATATGTCAAGTTCAGTGGGAGCAAGTTTATTATACTTGTTCTGTATGTAGATGATATATTACTTGCGAGCAATAATAAGGGTCTGCTATATGAAACTAATTCATTTCTATCTGGTAAATTTGAAATGAAAGATCTTGGTGAAGCATCTTTTGTTCTAGACATTTAGATCTATCATGATCATTCAAGAGGCATTCTTGGACTTTCATAACAGACCTATATTGAGAAGGTGTTTATAAGGTATGACATGCAGAATTGTACACCTAGTGACATACCTATATTAAGAGGTGACAAGTTCAGTTTGCAGCAATGTCCATGACTTGAACTTGAAATAAAGGAGATGGAAGAATTCCCATATGCGTCAGCAGTGGGAAGTCTCATGTATGCACAAGTTTGCACTCGACCAGATATAACCTTTATAGTTGGGATGTTAGGCAGATATGTTAATAACCCAGGACCGTCGCACTAGAAAGCAATTAAAAGAGTAATGCGGTATTTACAAAGAACTAAAAGACACATGCTCACATATTGGAGGTCAGAACACTTGGACGTGATTGGTTGTTTAGACAGATATAACATTTATAGTTGGGATGTTAGGCAGATATGTTAATAACCTAGGACCGTCGCACTAGAAAGCAATTAAAAGAGTAATACGGTATTTACAAAGAACTAAAAGACACATGCTCACGTATTGGAGGTCAGATCACTTGGACGTGATTGATTATTCAGACTTCGATTTTGCTGGATGCTTGGAAAGCAGGAGGTCCACATCAAGCTATATCTTCATGTTTGTTGGAGGGGCTATATCTTGGAAAAGCGTCAAGAAGACGCTAGTAGCCACTTCTACTATGGAGGCAGAATTGGTAGCATACAACGAAGCATCCAATCATGGGATTTAGCTACAAAACTTCATCACAGCATTGCATATCATTGATGGCATCGACAGGACATTGAGAATCTACTATGATAATAAAGTCGTTGAACTTTATGCCAAGAACAACCACAGTTCGTCGATGTCCAAGCACATCGACATCAAGTTTCTATCGGTTAAAGAGAGAGTTCAGAGTCGTTAGATCATGGTAGAGCATATCAGTATAGATTTCATGTTGGCCGATCCACTTACCAAAGGCTTGGTGCCTAAGGTGTTTCATGTGTATGTTGTGGATATGAGAATTCTTCTCATGGGAGAAGAACTCATCTAGTGGGAGTATGTATTTATTTTATTGCTCTATGTTAATAAAGACAAACATTTTATTTTAATTATTATACGTACTTAAAGTTCAAAAATATTAATGAAAATTTATATGTTTGTTTGACACTCTGAATATGGAATCATGATTTACTGCTGTTGTTTAGCATTTGGTGTTTATATATATGATATAGATTCCTTTTTTGGAATAATAAAGTTTGGATCATGATTTGCTATTACAGTTTAGCATAAGATATTTACAAATATGATCAGACTCTTTTGGGTCACTTTGGACTAGTTGGAAATTGACATGTATTGATCACATTTCATTTAATTTCCACTATATACATCCACGTCTTGATATATGTCGTTAATGACATTGGTATTGTGATTACTGTTGGGGGTTGTTACGATTATATACTGTAGCTATGACCTCTTTAGTCCTATACCAATAAAGTTAATGACCAGATTGTTTATAGGGGTATCATATACCCATAAAGTTGGATATCAACTAAAGTTGTACTTATATTTAGCATATAACTCACATATAGCCCAAGTGAGAGATTGTATCTCTATTGGGTGGGCTTATTTGTAAGTTGCATATGTAAATACAATTTGAGCTCTTAAAGTGATTTAACTTATATTTATTGGATTTCGGATTATTGGATGCGGGTTTAATGTATAGAACTATTTAGGTTAATCTGTTATTATCTATGGGCTGATAACATATTAGATTTCTATATAAAGGGGAGGTCTCCAAGTATTTAGGATATCATCTTGACCTAATTTCTTGTTCTCCATTGACAAGAAATTTTACGGCGCTGTCAACTCTAAACCTCTTAGAAGATCCTTCTTCTTATTTCCGTTGCATCTTCTTCCATAAGGATCAAACCGACGACGTTACAACAAGGACAATGATTTTCCAATCAAGTTTCTTGTCATTAAATTTATATTTTTTTTATTTTTGTTATGCCATGATTCGATGAAATAATAGATTCATACTTATATATCTAATTTTTTTCTCTTTGAAATATTTATTTTATTTCTAGAATTCATGCAATTAAAAGAGAACTTAAGATCTTTCAATAAGCAGATCCACCACCATGAGCTTCACATGGACAATCCTGACATACAGCTCTCTTAACCAAGGTAATTTAAAAAATAAGCATTAGTCTAATTCTTGGTATATAAAAAATAAATCTAATTGCACTCCGGTTCTATATATTGGATAGCATGAATTTGTTAATACGTCTCTCATACACTCCTTCAGATTGGTTGTTCACCTTTTGCATACATTTCAAGTACCGCTCCTGATTCTTGAATTCACAAACACAGACATTTTAATTTAAGCCTCTAGCATTTGTTTATTCTCCGACAAAGTTATTATATAATCTCATGATCACGAGTTTGAATCCTAGAAATACTCTTATTGCATTGCAATGTAGGGTAATTTGTAGGATAAAATTTTGTATAATAAATTTAATATGTTTTTTTTGGGGACCCGTATTAATGAAAGTTTTATGTATACAGTTACCATTTTATTTATTTATTTTCCAACATGATGGAGGCATCTGGATGTTTGGATCTTTCTTTAGACTGACATGTCTTTGCACACGGATTGCACGGGCTTTAATTTTTTTAATTTGCAGTGAAATTATTTAGGATTTTATTTTAAAATTTAAGAATTAAATTATATTATTAAATATATAAAATATTATTAAGTAGATAAAAATTTTCAAAAATGATTTAAGTGCCCATGAATTCCGACGGATAATATAATTCAGTGACACTTTTAATCCCACACACTTTGTGAGTATTTAAATTTTTATTCATTTTAAATTTTTTATTTAATATTATAATTCAACAATTAAATATTAAACGATTTCATCGCATAAAAAATAAAAAATAAAAAACCCTATGCAGACGTCGCTCTACTTGTGTATTTCTATTCGGGCTGTGACTTAGTTACCTCTCAGTATCTCTTATTTTAATAATATTTATTCTACATTATTAATTTTAAAATATCATAACTAAAATATTTTAAATTGATAAAAAAATTATAAATTAAATAAAACTATCTTAGTAAACAAAAATGAATATAATTACTTATTAAATACAATAGGGGTCTATATGTTTTAGATCTTAAACTTGATATTAAATTTACGATTTTGATACTAAATTTTTAAAAAAAAATTAAAATTTTAAAATTGGACATTTATATTTTTAGTTCCAAATTTCAAAATTAAAAATTTTATTATCATGTAATGGAAGGCGCCATAAAGTTTTATTTTTTAAAAAAATTATTATGATTGGCATTATAACTCAATTGGTAAAGTAAACTATATAGGTTTTTGATTTTCAGAATTTTCTTAGCTTGAATACTATAACCCAATTAGTAAGATAAATCCTAGGGATTTTTTATTTTTGTTTTTTTTAATATTAATACTATAACCCAATTGAGAAGATAAATCCTATGGATTTTCGGTTTTTAATTTTTTTTTAACTTAAACACTATAATTCAATTGGGAAGATAAACCCTAGAATAAAATAAAAATAAAATGTTAACATTGGGATTAATTTTTTTTTAAAAAATTAATATTAAAATCGTAAATTTAATATCATGTTTGATACTCAAAATATATTTTTCTCAAATAAATATATAGTATTTAATTATACTAAACAAACACATCTACATAAACTAAATAAAGGCATATAAAAAATAGTAACTTTGAATATTGTGTGATGGGGTTGAGTACCTCGTGGCTGACATATGGGCTGAAGAAGTTGTGTAGCAAGATATAGCGAGTTTGAATGACTCTCTTTCCAGAGCTTTCGAGACCCTCTCGGGAAGAGGATCCCCCGGGACCCCTTGCAGGTAGACACATCCCAGAGTTCAAATCAGAGGACGCACAAACCGAGATCACCTTGAGAAGCTAGGTCCCCGAGACCATCTCAGGAAAGTGTAATCCCCGGGGCCCCTCGGACCAGAAGACCTTGAGATCATCTCGGGGAAGCAGAGCCCAAGAAGCATCTGCCCTCAAGTAATGGTCCCCCTTTCTTCGGATCTGCGAATAACCATCACCAATTATCACGGAGTCATCATGACCCATAATCAACGGTCAGAACTTAATGACGGCGTGGACCGTTGCAAAGGTTATCTTGTAACCGACAAATCGGGGGGACGTGGCAAAAATCGTGGAGACTCGTGCGACAGCCGTCGCAGGTATAAAAGGTACTCCAACCCCTCCGGTAAAGGGGTTACGCATTTCTCTACTACAGGCATACCATCTTGCCTTCTTTTCATCTCCTCCATCAAGGCACTGACTTGAGCGTCGAAGTTGGCTCCGCCGAACAACCTCCCGTGTGTTCCCCTAACGCTCGTGTTAATCTCGCAAGGTGTGAAGTTCTTCCTTCAGCGTCAGCATCCGCGTGGGATGAACCCTGGTAACTGGCCGTCGACGTCGATTCCTTCCCAAACAAGTTTGGTGTCGTCTATGGGGAACCAGTAAAGCACCAGAAGGAGCACCGATAGCAGAGCCGGTGGGACAACCCATTGTCCTGACAAAGAAGGAACTACATCGCTTGGTAGCCAATGTCATCAAAGAGGTGCTCGAACAACACCAAATTGAGCACGCCACCTCACAGCGAGGTGTTTCTGTACGGGAGGAGAACCCCAGAATCTCCATCTCACACCTCCAACCATGAAGATCCGTCACACCGCCGGGGCGACGCGCCGGAACTACCTCGGACCACCGTCGAGACTCTCCCGGAGACATGGAGAAGGTCAACTTGGTAGCCTCTAGTGCGCTGAGACATGAAGATGGACAGGGGAAGAGGGGTGAACCTAAGGCCTCCCCTAAGGCTCCCTCTACTCCCTTCTTATCCGAGATTGTAAAAGATCCCATGCCGAAGCAGTTTCGTGGGCCTGGGATTGCTGATTACGACAGGAAGACAGATCCGGAGGATCGTGTCTGCATGTTTGAAAATGCGGCGGTCGTACACCAGTACACCGACGGTGTGAAGTGCTAGGTGTTCTTGAACACCCTATTCGGAGCAGCCCAATGATGGTTCAAGCGGCTGCTCCCAGGTTCTATCAACTCATTCATGGAGTTTAGAACCGCTTATCTCCAGCACTTCGCTAGTAGCCGTCGCTATCAGAAGACGACGCTCAATCTATTCGCTGTCAAGCAGAAGTCGAAAGAGCCGCTCAAGGAGTACATCCAGTGGTTCAACCAGGTGACACCAGATGTGCCAAGTCCCACGTCAGAAATCCGAAGGGATCTTTAGGTAAAAACATTTAAAATTGTAGCGGAAATAAGATCCCTTGAGTGATCCATGTGAAAGAAAAACTCATACAAAATGATCTACAATTCCTATCTTATAGGAATACCTTTGTCTCGTGCCCTTTGCTTATCCCGCTAGTCCTTTGGTTCGCCGGATCTCTTGCATGTTCAAGTGTCCGTGCCTCTATGCGTATCCACACGAACACGATCTACGCCTCGGAGAAGAACCACCTTAGTTGTGCTAGCAACTTGGGATGGTTCACAAAGCACAAGAACCTCCACTAGGGAGTTATAGACAAGGAGGAAGAAAGAAGAGGAAGAGAGATGCACCCTCTAGCCTTTGACAAGGGGGGGGGTATTTATACTCATCTAATGAATACCAAGGGTCTATGTCCCTTGAGCTCCTCTCATCTTAATGCTAATAAAACCCAATGAATACCAAGCCTCTTGGTATTCCTTGTGACTCTTAATATTCTATTTATCTAATGAATAGAATATCTCTTAGCCTTCCTCTTAAATAATATTTATTAAACCCTTTAATGAATATTATCCATAATTAAGTGGTTGAGTCTAATCTAGATGAGTCTAACTCAAATTAGACTCAATCCCATAATCTAATTGGATTCACTTGAGTCGAACTCAATTAATCCAATTCGAATCAAATCTTAGTCAAACCAAGATCAATTAATCTCCGAAGCATCGTGTCCTTAGTGTGTGACCCAATAGGTTCTCGTAACGTTGGCAATGTGTCTAAACCACTTTAGACACATAAGCAACGAGCGGCATCTAGCAATGCATCATTGCTACTTAAGTAACATGTAAAGTCGAGATCCGACTAAACCTCCGTGACTATGATAATGTATTACCTTGTCCTTCTATCCTCGATATCTAGATTGACCAATGAGGCATAGACCGTGTCATCCTCAGTCAATCTTGTGTTTCTTGATTCCCGAGTAGACTCATTGTAACGCTGATAGTCCCGAAATACTAGATTAAATTGTCACGAATTGTGGGACCATCAGAATTTAAATGTGAATGAATGAATGCTGGAAACCCTTTTTGCAATCAAAGAAGAAAAGCGTAGTAAAGGGGCCACAGGTTGTATTTTTCCTCGGGACTAGTTGACATTGTGTGATTCGTGCTTGTATTTATGTGTCGTTTGTGTTTTCGGGTTTCAAATAAATATTTGGGTTTTGGTTTCGAATAGATAAGAAGAATGCAATGAAAAGCAAAGCCACTCATTTAAGGGAGCTACACAAGGAGTTGGCACTTAATGATTCAACCAATGGAAACCGAATCAAGCTAGAGAATTTAACTAAAGTTTGGACACAAATTTGATATCAAATTGCAAAATAGGTTGCTAGAAGAATTAATAAAACAGGGCAGGAATTTTCAGCAACAAACAAACTTGGCACAAATCAAGCTAGCTACCAAATCTTAAATCAAACAATTGTAAGGAAGCTCAGATAAGTCCGAATGCAACTCTAACCAATTTCAAACACAATAGCTCACTAAAAACTACCTTAAACTTGGCACCAAGCACTGCCAAATCTGCACTTGATACAAAGTGTAGATTTTCAGCAGTTGGCACGCAAAAGAGCACTGCTAGTGGGCTGAAATTCGCTACTGACACAGGAATTGTGGACTGCCAACTCTGAAGTTTAAATGACCAATTCACTTGGAAGACAAGCCACTAGTTAAGCATATACTTGAATTAGTGAAAGAGTTCAGATTTGGAAGCGAAAATTCAGAATAAGGGATATGCAGAAATTCGGAATTGATATGCAAATATTCAGCAAATGATTTGGGTGCAAAACACAAACATACTCAGATTGGTACACTGATCGAAATGCCAGAAAGCTAAGCTGGAAAAACTAACGTTCACTTAGCAAGAATTCAGAAACTTTTCAACTGAAAATTGCAGAAAGCAGAATTGGGTTTTTGCAGAAATAAATGGCACGCAAGCTATGGAATTGGCACGCAAAGATTTAAGCTAGAGTTTAACTGAAATTACAGCTATTTTTAACTAAACAAACTTCCTAACCGATTGTCTTACAAGATTAAAACCTAATTAAGTAAAAACAACTCAGAGAGTAAAAGTAACAACTAGAACAGCTGATAAAACTGAAACTCAAAACAGAATTTCGACAGAATTGAAACTACATGCGAAAACTGAATTGTAACTAATTAAACTACTCCTCGATTCCTTCCAGAGCTCATGTACTCCTTGGTCGTCAAGCAAGGGAGAGCCTCGGACCCGCAAGCTCAGCAAATCATGGGGAAACTTCATCTGCGATTGAATATAGCTCAGAATTGCCCATTTCTGAATTTTCCATTCGAAATCTTCATTGCAGCTGCGTCTGCGTGAATTGGTGAGTGGATGAGGGAACCCCTCTGAATAGCTCAGGTGGAAGGTAATAGAGCACAACCGATCCGAAGGTAACAAATGGACAAAGCTGCGGAAACCTCTCACAAACTCTGTTCTTGGGCAATTCCGATCCAGAAACTCCACTGATGGCCTTCCCAATGACCTAGCACATGAATTCAGCAAGGAAATCGAGTGGTCGCGCCTCGGATTGAAGAAAAAAACTAAGAAGAAGGAAGAACAACGAAGAACTGGACTGTGTGGCGAAGAACTTGGCGAAGACGCGACGAGGTCAGCTGCTGGGAAATTTTTCCTTAAGTAATCAGAAATGGACGGCTCAGATTTAGTTGAGAAAATCCAATGGCTGATCTTGCTCTGATTTGATCCAAATTTTTATGATGATGATCTGGGGTCAGGATCTGCCTCGTGGTAGCTCGGATCCTCCAGATATGCAACGGATGGTCCAGATCAACCTAATCTTTGAATGGATGATCAAGAGCCCTCCAAGCTTGATCCAACGATTGATTTAGCTCTGATTGGGATGAAACTTTCAGATCTTGATCATAGTGCTTGATCAACCCTAACCCTAGCTCGGATTGCTTCAGATCGTCCTGGATGGCTCAGATCTAGCCGCTCTTGAATCGGACGGCTCGGATTAATCGTAAGCTTGACAATTCGATCCGGTTCACTTCCGACTCAAGTTTGACCCAATATGCTCTAGGTCCAGGATCCTTTCATGCCTACAAAAATATATCAGAAAATTAGTGATCAAATAATCCAAAAATGTGTAAATTTACAATTAAGTCCAAAATAAGAGGAAATCCTAAAACCTAGGACAATTTCACAATTAAGCAATAAAAACATGGGTCAAACATGGATTTTAGCAATTAAAATAATCAATAAAATGATGTTTATCAACTCCCCCACACTTAACCTTGAGCGTCTCGCGAAAGCAGTAAATATGTATCCCCTAGATTTACTTACGCATAATTAGAAGCAAATGAAAAGAAATTACCTAAGGTTGTCAATTCTCATAAATCTAAGCTCTATGGATTAGTATCTTGTCCTTAAATCAACAACTTGGCCTTTTCATCTATCATGAGTCATTGAGATGAATTCAACTCACTAGCCTTTCAAGGAAAATTTTTGGTGGCTCTCTTCTTAAGTTCTAACTTGATGATGGAAGTGGAGCTCACTCAAATACACATGCTTCTTACACTACCATAAGCTTGCTTATTATCTACTCTCCACCATTAGTCATGATTAGGATCAACATCTATAAAAACAAAGAAAAACATAGAAAATGGTAAGGAGTGAAATAAAAGCCAAGGAAATGAAAAAATTGGTAAAGTGGAAGACTTGAGTGCTTGAGGATGTTTCCAATGAACTTTGCCCTCTTATCAGTCCCCTAATGATCTCAAAAGTGTCATGGAGTAAAACTATGGCATTGCCCTTTAAGAATTTGGCAAAAAGTCCTCAATAGTCCTTTTCTGCCAATTTTTGCCATTTTCGTGCCAATTTCTTCCTTTTCTTTTCTTCTTTCTCTTGGTCAGCTACTGCATTCATTTTCTGCTTCCTTTTCCTCTAGTGGAGTCAAAAAGGGTAGTGGAACAAAGATGTAATTCGGATGAGAAGCATTCCACTACATACATGAGGCCGAAACTCCTTTGTGTGCCCCTTTTGTTTCTTCCTTATTTTTTTTCTCTTCTTAGCTGCAAAAATATTTTTCTTCCTTAGTTTACATTCTGCTGAGCACCATGGGACAGAACTGAATACATTCCTATACTTACTGCCTTGATTCATAGCCTCAAAAACTCAACTTAGGTTGCAAGTTGGTACAAACTGTCTTTATCACCTTCCTACTGATTTTTCTTCTTTCATAACTGAATTTTCAGCTTAAGTATCAACTTGCTGCTCTCCAAAACCTCTTGGGCTTCGAGTGGGTTTATTTTGAGTCCTTTTCAGCATCCTTTGCAGCAGCCACATTAGTTTCAACTCAATTCATTTGCATTTCAATCCCTGCACTGCCCAGAATTTTAATTACTGCACTGCCCAGCAGATTTTTTTTTCTTTTCTCTGTTTTTGGCACAAATCTTCTGCCCTGATCAGATTTGGTCAGTTTCAACTCAGCCGAATTCAATTCATATTAGTTGCCATTCAGTTCAAGTTCTAATCCAAGTCATTTCTAATCATATCAGCTTCACAAATTTTCCTTTTGGCACAGAATTCTCTGCATTTCCTGGTTCAATATCATCTCTTCTTTTCTGCCCATAGCTGCATTTTCGGATTGTTTCTGCTAAAATTCAAATTGTTTCATTTAGGAAGCTCAAGGTTGCAGTTTCTCGACTATAATTCATCCTTTCAGCAGTGTTTTCAGATTTTTTTTTTCTTTGACCAACTCAAAACTTCTGCTTAAATTCAGATTTTCCAGCTTATGTTAACCTGCTGTTCAGCTTCAATTCAGATTTTACAGTCCTCAATTCAGATTCAAACACAACATTTTGATTTCCATGATTCAACTCCAAGACTTGCTGACCAAATCATGCTTCATAGATGTTTTCTTGGCATAGATTTTTTTTTTCAGATTCTCTTCACTTGTCACAGATTTTGTTCTCTTTGTTATTGCACAGATTTTTCAGCTTGTTTTCTTCATTCATCAGCCCTAAAATTCAGCACTCGGCAAACTCAGATTAAGCATTGCAAGCTCAGATTTTCGGCTGCAGATTTTCCTGCATTTCCTTGCTTCAAAAAGCTTCAATTCAGCCTCCATTAAACTTCTTTTCAGCCTTCCTCAGATTTTTACAGATTTCTGCATTTGCTTCAACTTTTTTGCACTTCATTTCAGATTTTTCCAGCTTGGTTCGGCATCAATTCAAATCCTAACAAGGTGTTGCTGATCTAGACTTCCATAATTCCAACTTCTCAATTCTTCATCCAAGCCAATTCCGACCCAAGATAACTTCATTTTGGCACAAACTTTTGCTTTTGCGTGCCATTGCTTCTCTTTGCAGAATTTTTTTTTTTATTGTCACACCATGCCACTTGGATCTTCAAAATATGTTAAGGAATCTAGATGCTCCACTTGCTTCCATCTCTCTTGCTCATTTTTGGCACCAAACTCACTCACTTGGCACCTTTTGGCTTCAACTTGGCAAAATTTTTTTTTTCTTTTCGACATGAATTGCATCCTTGATAAAAATTGCTTCCAAATCACTAATCACTCCCCCACACTTAAATCTTTGTCCGTCTCGGGCAAAATAGTATCAAGAAAACATCCCAAGCAAACAAATCCATAGAAGAATTGGGGTTAAGATTAGGAATAAGGAAAAAATTTGATGGGCCCAATCTATGTGTCACGAATGTGGGCCTCAAATTTAAATGTGAATGAATGAATGCTGGAAACTCTTTTACAATCAAAAGTATGAAAATGTAATATAGGGGCCACAGGTCGTATTTTTCTCGGGGCTAGTTGAGGTTTGTTTGATTCTAGCTTGTATTTATGTGTCGTTTATGTTTTTGGGTTTCAAATAAAATCTGGGTTTTGTTTTCAATTCAGAATGAAATGGCAATTAAAATGGAGGAAACCAAACTAGTGAACCAAATAATGTGATGGCAAGTGATAACTCGACCAATGGAAACCGGATCAACTAAAGCATTTAATCAATTTGGGAAACTGATTCTGATTTCAAAGGCAAAACAAATGCTAAGTAATGCAGCAACAACATCAAACGCGAGACAGACCACACACAAACAATCTAAAACCAAATGGATACAAAAACCGTGCCAAGATTTCATTGATACAAGTGAGAGCAATTGGACAAACTTGATACCAGATTAAAGAAACTGATGTGCCAAAAAGAATCTTATACTGAGTGCACAACCCAATGCTTGGGAATAATTTCAGATCACTTAACACAAATAAAACTGCATGAGTTGAGCAGAATTCAGATTGCAGAATTACAGGATTGCGGAAATTCAGAAATAAATGCAGAGGTGAAGCTGGAAATTCAGAAACTTCAGCTAGGAAAGTAAGGCTATAAGTGAACTGATGCTCAGAATCGAAGGAAGGATTGCGGCATCCAAATACAGGTCAATTTAGAAACAACCTCGGCAGAAATGAATGCTGAAGTACAGAAGTAGAAGTGCAGTAATTCAAGGTGCAGAAATTAGTGAATTTACATGCAGAAATTAAGTGATTGCAGGGGAACCTTTTGTGCCAAGCCGAAGCTTTTGTGCCAAGGATGAGGATAAACTTGATACACTCGCAGGATACATGCAGAAATGGATGTACATGTATGCAGAGATGAAATGCAGAGTTTAAGAAACTAAGGTTGCAAGGAAAACAACACTGAATTCAGATTTGATGTGCAGAAATGAATAAATGCAGAGATGAGCAAGGAAATTCAGAACTCAAGAGTTAAGCACGTGATACAAAACTTGTTCAGAAATCATGCGCAGGGATTTCAGAATGAGCTGGGAATTCAGAAATGAAATTCAGATTTCAGATTTGAAGTTGATACACAAAAACTCATGCGCCAAGCCTAAGTCGAGTGCTATTTAGCTTAAACAAACTGCAATGTAAACTCATAGAGTGAAACTAAAACAAGCTTGGCACAAAATGCAGAAATTAAATGGAAAGGGCTGATACGCAAACTGAAAACAGGGAGTTAACTGATACGCATGGATTTTGACAGGAAATAAACTGAAATCTCAAACTAATGTTCACTAAACAAGTTTACTAACTAACTACTTGCCAAATTAAACCTAATTAAACAGCAAACGAATTCAGAAACTGAAACTAGGTGGCTGAATCGAAAATCAAAAACAGAGTTGACAGAATTCGAAATTACAGCTAATTGCAATGGAATTTAACTAAGCAAAGCCTCAATCTCTCATCTCAGCTTCGAATCCTCGCTGTCACTCAAGGATGAGCCTCCAATTGAGAAAGAAACGGTCCATACAAGTAAATTACAGCAACTAATTCAGAAATTGCAGAAATGAAATGGCACACAGCTATGTAGTTGGCACGCCACAATTGACAAAGAAATAAGCTGAAATTTGATCTATTTGTTCACTAAACAAGCTTCTAAACTACTTAACTTAAAGATTAACAATATAATTAAGCTCAACTATTCAGAAAACTAAATCTAAGCAGCTGATCTAATTGCAGAAACTAAACAGATTCGGCAGAAATGAAATTTAAGCTACAAACACCATGAAACTAGCTAGCTAAACTACTCCTCAATCTTCCCTAAGCTCAAAATCTTCTTGGTTGTCAATCAAGAGCTGGCATCGAACCCCTAGGCTCAGCAAATCAGTGGAAAAACAGCCTCAATCGATCACTCTGCTCAAACTGCGTCATGTGGGGAAATCCAATCCGAACCCCTTCGATCTCAAATAATGGGATGGAGATGAAGATTTGAAGACCCTCTGAGCTCACCTGAGAACCCCTACAAGTGGCTCAGGTGATCTGAAATGGCTTGTGGATGAGATTCGAGGGGTCAGACCACAGAGCCACCGAAACCCTCAAATAGCTCTGTCCGGCGCGAATTCGAGCTGAATTCTCTAATAAAACTGTCCTCCAAAGATCCAGAAGATGATCCAAGGTCGAGATTGAGTGGTCGCACCCCTTGAATTGAAGAAAAATGACTGAAGAACTGAAGAAAACGAAGAAGATTACTGTAGCGGCGGAGACGCGACAAAGGGAAGAAGCTGCGGCAATTTTGATTAAATAGGAACCAATGGACGGTCCAGATTGATCCACTCCAATCCAACGGCTGATCTTGCTCTGATTTGAGCCAAACTTTGATGATGATGATCTGGGGTCAGGATCTGCCTTGTGGTAGCTCGGATCCTCCAGATTTGCAACGGATGGTCCAGATCAAGCTAATCTTTGAATGGATGATCTAGAGCCCTCCACGCTTGATCCAATGGTTGATCGAGCTCTGATTGGGATGAAACCTTCAGATCTTGATCAGGGTGCTTGATCAACCCTATCCCTAGCTCGGATTGCTTCAGATGATCCCGGATGGCTCAGATCTAGCCGCTCTTGAATCGGACGGCCCAGATTAAATCATAATCTTGATAATTCGATCCGGGTCACGTCCGATTCAAGTTTGACCCAATATGCTCTAGGTCCAAGATCCTTTCATGCCTACAAAAATATATCAGAAAAATAGTGGCCAAATAATCCAAAAATATATAAATTTGCAATTAAGTCCAAAATAAGAGGAAATCCTAAAACCTAGGGGAAAAATCATAATTAAGCAATAAAAACATAGGTCAAACATGGATTTTAGCAATTAAAGTAATCAACAAAATGGTATCTATCAAACGCCCGTTTTTTTTTTCTCTTTCCATAAAGCGGCGTTACGTTAACATTCTTGGGGCATGCAGACATCATAAGGCAGTGGAATCACTTTAAGACTTACACATACATGCCCTACTACCATTCCTAACATAATGACATGGGAACTTGGCATATTAACCTCATACTTAGCATCATATCATACTTAGCATCATGTCATATAGTCGCATAAGTCACCATTCAAGCACATAAGTAGTAAAGGTAAAGTTCTAGCATAAAACGAGTAAACATATTGTTTTCTTGGCCAAGTCACTACCACACACATGCATTCTTGCCCTCCTGCTGCTTCCTTACAGTCCCCTTGTGTGATCTGCGGTATAAGGTCATAAGACTATAAGCACACAGGCTTAGTAAGACTCTTTCCTACTCACTAAAACCATTCATCACTTAGTCATAAGCACATGAAACATAAACATTACTTTATACTTGAACATAAATATAAATAAACTTACATGACATGATACATGACATAACATGAACATAATTCAACTTAGCATAGTATAATACATGACATAGACATAAATATAATTAAACATTCTTAACATGCATGATACATGACATAAACATAAACGTAAAGGAACATTCTTAACATGCATGATACATGACATAAACATAAACATAAAGGAACATTCTTAACATGCATGATACATGACATAAACATAAACATAAAGGAACTTTCTTAACATGCATGATACATGGCATAAACATAAACATAAAAGAACATTCTTAACATGCATGATACATGGCATAAACATAAACATAAAGGAACATTCTTAACATAACCATAAGCATAAATCGTTTACTATCATGCATATTTCTTGACATGAGATATAAGTATAAGACATTACTATCATGGCATAATGCATAACATGAATGCATGAGTATAATGCATATACATAAGGATGTTTAACTTTTAAAATTATACTTTTAAATACTTAAACATCATCATAACATCATTGGGGGTCCCCGGCTTGTACCACATACATACATCATAAGTGCGCATCCCTAAGTAAATACGAGGTCGCGAGCCCCGACCTACTAGGGTAAGGACAGCATAGTCGGTAGTCCCAGAACTGGGGCATTCTTAAGGTGCCCATCCCTATTGCACAGCTTCGGTAAGATAGCATCATTCAATTAACATGTAAGATAGCATAAGGTAAAGAAACAACCACCCATTATCTACAAGACCATAGGAAGCCATTAGGGCTCATGATTAAGGCTAACCCTAACCTTTAGCCCTTCTTCACAAGGCTGGATGAAACCCTTCAAGTCCATGAGTGCATGGAAAAATTCCATAAAAACCCCAATCAAACATTAAACACCAACCATACCCTACCATAGGGCCATTAGGACCCTTGCTTGAGGGAAGTCCTAACTTTTTGCCCTAGACCCCCACTTGGCCGAAAGTTATAGGATCATAAAGCCTTGTGAAAATTCACATAAGTCACCCTCCATCTCCCTTATAGCATGATACTACACAAAACACATCCTTGAAGGTTTAGATCCAACCCTTACCCATGGGTTCAAGGTGTTGGCCGAAACCCTAGGGGATCCTAGGGTACCCCAAAATTTCTCAAAATCTCATTTTAACTTATACTCATCATGGAAAAACATTAGGAAGCATGAGTAATATTTTTAACATCATTTTGGACCCAAAAACCCTAGTGGTCGAAAGTCATAGGGTCACACATCATGGTTTCTTCAATATAAATCCCAAAACCAACTTTATATCATGCTAAAAATCATAAAGGAACTATTATACCATAGGTGAGGGAGTCTTACCTTGGTTGATCTTGATTATAGACCTTAGATTTGAGAGAAGGATGAAGATCTTGTTGCTTCTTAACCACCCCTAGCCTTTGTACCCTTGTAAAAGCCTTGGATCTTGGTGATGGAGACTTAGGTGAACTTTTCCAAGGGAGAATCCCCTCTTGGGATTTTGGCTAGAATGAGGGAGGAGGAAGAAGAAAGTAACTCCCATGCCCCCTCTTTATAACACATTAAGGAGGGTAAGTGAAGAGTCATGGTGTCTCTTCATTTTCCCTAAGCCTTAACCATAATCCACTTCATTTCCTCATAGCACTCCCTTGCTAGGTGAATTGGTTAGAGCATGCATGGTTATACAAGAGGTCCAAGGTTGAATCCTTGGTGCATGCACTAATTTTTCCATTTTATTTTTATTTTATTTTTTTATTATTTCGAAAATTCCTTAAAAATCCCCCCTCATAATTATGTTAATATTTCTCATTAAAATCCCTTTATATTTCTATAAATTTTTACCTAAAATTCACCAATAATTATGGTACTAGAAAGCCCATATAAAGCCCATTAGTGCCTAACTTCTCAATTTAAATAGGAAATCATGCTAAAACTCACCCATAATCATACTAATATTCCTAATTAAAATCCATTTATATTTATATTAAATTCTACCTAAAATCCACTAATAATCATGGTACTAGAAAAGCCCATATAAGGCCCATTAGTACTTAGTTTCTCAATTTATATGAGAAAAATCATGGATTCCTAGGCTAAGGTTTGTACTAATATCTCCAAGTCCCTCGGAAAATTATCTAGACATGATCAATATTTTGAAGAAAATATTGAGAGAATTTTCCGGGTCGTTACACTCATTCAAACAAATGAGCTCAATATCTCATATTGATTCCTTTGAGCATGGCCATGCGTTTTAGTAGTCCTACTTGATCAAGGGGCCCACAGATATCACTCCCGTCATATGGGAGGGATAGATCCCATCGACATCACTCGCATCCCTCCGCATAATTCATTACATACCCAGTGATTGCCTTTATAGTCCACCCTGTTACGGGTGACGTTTGACGATACCAAAGTACATAACTCCTTATGTAGGGAATCGTAGTGACTTCAGGTCTAAGGACTATTCATACTAATAGTCACATGAGAAAGTTTATGATACTCATATGATAATCTATGAAACTTTCTCATGACGGGTCAATTCAGTACACATTCTCCAATGTATACCCATGTGTCAACTTGATATCACATATCCATGACTTGTGAGCTCAAGTCATCAGTTGACCTACATGCTAGTCTCCATGCATTAATATTGTCCTTGAATATTAATACTTGACTAGGAATGGTTTAGAGTAGTGTTCTCTACATCATCTCACTATCGATTCAACCAATCGATATGATATAGATAAGAACCTACTACCCAAGGATATTATTATACTTAGTTATTTGGCACAAATTCAAAGTAAGTATAATAACCGATCATGCCTTTATTAATTATAGAATATGATACAAAATGTCCCTAGTCAATCATCACATAATTGGCTCTAGGGCTCCTACTAACAGTCTCCCACTAGCACTAGTGTCAATCACTGTAATATCTAATACCCAGTGACCTGGTATGACCATCATGCTTCTTTTGTGCCAAAGCCTTAGTCAAAGGATCCGCGATGTCAGCATCTGTGGGTACTCTGCATATCCTCACATCTCCTCTATCGATGATCTCTCGAATGAGATGGAAGCGTCGTAGTATGTGTTTGGTCCGCTAATGTGACCGAGGTTCCTTAGCCTATGCAATAGCCTCATTGTTGTCACAATAGAGGTCTATGGGGTCTACTATGCTAGGAACCACAACAAGTTCTGTAATAAACTTTCGGATCCAAATAGCCTCTTTTGCTGCCTCAGATGCAGCAATATACTCGGCCTCTGTTGTAGAATCTGCGACTATGCCCTACTTCGAACTCTTCCAGCTCACAGCACCACCATTCAGGCAAAACACATACCCTGACTGCGATATAAATCATCCCTGTCTGTTTGGAAGCTTGCGTCACTGTAACTCTTTACAACTAGCTCCTCATCGCCTCCAAATATTAAGAAATATTCTTTCGTCCTTCGTAAGTACTTAAGAATATTCTTGACAGCTGTCCAGTGACTTTCACCTGGATCTGACTAGTACCTGCTCGTCATGCTCAAAGCATACGAGACATCTGGTCGAGTACAAAGCATTGCGTACATGATCGACCCTATAGTGGATGCATAAGGGATTTGATCCATACGGTCTCTCTCCTCCTTAGAAGAGGGACCTTGAGTCTTCGAAAGACTCACACCATGTGACATTGGCAGAAATCCCTTCTTGGAATTCTGCATGGCAAAACGATTAAGCACCTTGTCAATATATGTACTCTAACTTAAGCCAAGCAATCTCTTAGATCTATCTCTGTAGATCTTGATGCCAAGGATGTAGGCTACTTCACCTAAGTCTTTCATTGAGAAACAATTCCCTAGCCACGTCTTCACAGACTGTAGTGAAGGGATATCATTCCCAATGAGGAGTATGTCATCTACATACAAGATCAGGAAGATAACTGTGCTCCCACTAACCCTCTTGTAGACAAAGGGTTCATCTTCATTCTTGATGAAACCAAACGCTTTGATTGCATCATCAAATCGAAGATTCCAGCTTCGAGAAGCTTGCTTTAGCCCATAAATGGACCTTTGCAATTTACATACCTTTCCAGCATGCTCTGGATCTACAAAACCCTTAGGTTGTGTCATGTACACATCCTCGAGTAAATTCCCATTTAGGAATGCGGTTTTGACATCCATATGCTAGATCTCGTAGTCATGGTAAGCTGCAATAGCAAGCATGATCCGAATAGACTTAAGCATCGCCACTGGTGAAAAGGTTTCATCATAGTCAATGCCATGAATTTGTTTGAAACCTTTAGCTATCAATCACCCTTTATAGGTATGCATGCGTCCGTCCATGTCAGTCTTTCTTCTAAAGACCCATTTACACCCAATGGGTTTAATCCCCTCAGGTGGATCAACCAAAGTCCATACTTGGTTAGTGCACATGGATTCCATTTTGGATCTCATGACCTCTAGCCATTTCTCAGAATCTGGGCTCATCACAGCTTCTTGATAGGATGCAGGCTCATTCAACTCAATAAGCATAACGTCATTATGGTTAGACAAGAGAAATGAGTATCTCTCAGGCTGACGACCGTATCCTATCAGATCTGCGAAGAGGTTGGTCTACTTGAACAACTTATTGTTCCACAACTTCATGTGCAACAATCTCATGATCCACAACATCTTGTGGTGCATGTTCAATGTCCATTAAGGTCTCAGTACTATTTGCATCTTGAACTTCTTCAAGATGGATTTTACTCCCACTAGTTCTTCTAGAAATAAACTCTTTTTCTAGAAAATCACCATTTCTAGTGACAAACACTTTACCTTATGTGGGATTGTAAAAGTAATATCCCTTCGTTTCCTTGGGATATCCTACAAAATAGCACTTATCAGATTTGGGTCCTAGTTTATCTGAGACTTGACGTCGAACGTAAGCCTCACAACCCCAAATCTTCATAAAAGACATCGTGGGACTCTTCCCAGTCCATATCGTATATGGTGTCTTTGTGACAACTTTTGATGGAACTTGGTTAAGTGTCAAAAGAGCCGTCTCTAGAGCGAATCCCCAGAAGGAACTAGGAAGGTCTGCCTGACTCATCATCGATCGTACCATATCTAATACAGTACGATTTCTCTGCTCAGACACACCATTCCATTGTGGTGTTCCAGGTGGAGTGAGTTGGGATATGATCCCACACTCTGCTAGATGGTCACAAAACTCTTGGCTAAGGTATTCACCACCTCGATCTGATCGAAGCATCTTAATACTCTTGCCAAGTTGGTTTTGTATTTCACTCTTGAATTCTTTGAACTTTTCAAAGGATTCTGACTTGTGTTTTATGAGATACACATAGTCATATCTACTGACATCATCAGTGAAAGTGATGAAGTACTGATAGCCTCCTCTAGCTGCGACATTGAAAGGTCCACATACATCAATATGTATGAGTCCTAACAAGTCTGTCGCTCTTTCACCGTGTCCATTAAATGGAGTCTTGGTCATCTTGCCTAGAAGACAAGATTCACATGTCTCATATGATTCAAAATCAAATGAGTCGAGCAATCCATCCTTATGGAGCTGGGATATATGACTCTCATTTATATGTCCCAAACGACAATTCCAGAGATACGTTTGGTTCACATCATTGGATTTGAATCGTTTGGTATTTATGTTATAGATTGGGTTTTCTAGGTCTAGAACATAGAGTCCATTCACAAGTGGTGCATTACAATAGAACATGTCATTTAACATTATGGAACAACATTTGTCCTTTATGATAAATGAAAAGCCTTTCTTGTCCAAACAAGATACTGAAATTATGTTCTTAGTCAATGCAGCTACATAAAAGCACTCCTCTAGTCCTAAGATAAGCCCAGTGGGCAAAGACAAGGAATAAGTTCCTACATCTATGACAGCAACTCTTGCTCCATTACCTACTCGTAGGTCCACTTCGCCCTTAGTCAATAATCTAGCTCTTTGAAGGCCCTACACATTAGTACAAATGTGAGACGTGCATTCGATATCTAATACCCAAGAAGAAGAGATAGATAGATTAATTTCTATAACAAAAATACCTGAGGCAGAAGTCCCACTTCTTTTCTTCTTTACTTCCTCTAGGTAGAGTTTGTAATTCCTCTTCCAATGTCCGATCTCACCACAATGGAAGTAAGTCCCTTCCTTAAGCACTTTATCTTTAGCCTTGGATGTAGTAGAGTTGGCCTTGCCTTTGGCTTGGGTCTTACCCTTGCCTTTAGGCTTCCATTTGCCTTAACCCTTTTGTACCATCAGTACATTACTAGTTTTGGTTTTCTTGAGATTGGGTTCAACAGTTCTCAACATGATGAGCATTTCAGGTAGAGGTTTCTCAATTTCATTCATGTTGTAGTTCATGACAAATTGATTATAACCCTCCGGCAATGATTGCAGGATAAGGTCAGTTGCCAATTCTTGGCCCAGTGGAAATCCTATACTTTCATGGTTCTCGACATACCCAATCATCTTGAGTACGTGAGTTCCTACAGGAGTTCCTTCTTGCATCTTGCATGCAAATAGGGCTTTAGACACCTCAAACCGCTCGTGCCTAGCTTGCCCTTGATATAGTTGCTTTAGATGCTCAACCATCTCATGTGCATTCATGTTCTCATGTTGCTTCTGAAGCTCAGAGTTCATGGTGGCAAGCATAAGACATGATACATCAAGTGCATCATCCTGGTGCTTTTTGTAAGCATCCTTTTCGGCATGGGTAGCAGTAGCGGCGGGTGCTTCTGGAAGAGATTGCTCTAGGATATACAATTTTCATTCTTGTTTAAGGACTATCCTCAAGTTTCTGTACCAGTCCAGGAAATTAGCTTCGTTGAGCTTGCCCTTCTCAAGGACGGATCACAGAGAGAAAGTATTTGATGTGTTAGATGACATGGTGATCTACAATAGTAAAATTATGCAGAAATAAGTATCATATCTAATTCAATTAATTAGGCCTTTAATTAAATGATGCTCCCACTAAATCGTAGAGCTTTGGTTGGGGCTAGTCATGGAAGTAGGCAAACTCAATTTACCAACACTACTAGCTCCAAACCAAATAACAATCATTATTCATGTGAGACAAGATCCATATTATACTTCATATTGAGTTAGCTTTGGCTAATCACCCAAGATTTGGTATAATTAGGTAGGTAATATTTTACCAATTACATCTCATGCAACTCTTTGAAACAAAGGGACAAGATCCACATTACACATCATCTTGAGTTAGCTTTGGCTAATCGCCCAAGACATGAAATAATTATTCTCTTACCCAATTTTCCTAACTTTTGGGATATGCCTCCAAGTTTCTCAATCTAATTGAGGGGACTTAGTTAAGTCTCACCCAAAGTTTGATAGTGGGACATCACAATTGTCCTCTCGCACTCTAACAAGATAAAATGCGTTGGTTTGCTTTGGCAAACCCAACAACAAATGATCGAGGTAGTTTATGAGTACCAAACTTTGATAGACATATTGAGTTGACTTAATTAAGATAAACATCTAAGCATGCATCACATATACACACATAGCATATATCAACATATAAGCATGAAAACGTGACATGGTTATGGCCTGTATATTACGATCTTCTCAAGCCAATGAGAAGATCGATGGTCAACCTAGGGATAACATCTTCTCCAAGTGCATCCTTCGGTCATCGTGTGTGGTCGGCGTCCTTCTTGTAACTTCATTCTTCAATGGACACTCCGCTGCTCCTTTTGTACATTACAATGTAGGAAAACTCGAGTTACATTCGAGTCAAAATCTATTTTTACAACTAGGAATAATAGAGACAAGGCACGACACGCAGGTCGTATTATGAATTACAACATGCACACACACACATACATCCAATCACATTGGAGTTAAGGTCATAACCATATACCATGTCATCAATCAATTACAATAGATTTAGGACATCAATTTTTATTATGATTGTAAAAATGCTCATGAGCCGAAACCATAGGTTATAAAATTTGTTGAGTGCATTCACATCATAGCACACTTTCATATTTCATATGATGATGCTATAGACTTTTAGTTTGATCAACACAAATTTTTGTATCTCGACAAATGCTCATACATTATACAATCTATAATAAAATTATATCCTACTTCTATATCACATATAAAAGTTTTCTAAACTTTGTATGATCTTTCAAAAGTGGCTCTGATACTAGTGAAGGGATCTTTAGGTAAAAACATTTAAAATTGCAGTGGAAATAAGATCCCTCGAGCGATCCATGCGAAAGAAAAACTCATACAAAGTGATCTACAATTCCTATCTTATAGGAATACCTTTGTCGCGTGCCCTTCGCTTATCCCGCTAGTCCTTTGGTTCGCCGGATCTCTTGCACGTTCAAGTGTTCGTGCCTCTATGCGTATCCATACAAACATGATCTACGCCTCGGTGAAGAACCACCTTAGTTGTTCTAGCAACATGGGATGGTTCACAAAGCACAAGAACCTCAACTAGGGAGTTATGGACAAGAAGGAAGAAAGAAGAGGAAGAGAGATGCACCCTCTAGCCTTTGACAGGGGGGGGGGTATTTATACTCATCTAATGAATACCAAGGGTCTATGTCCCTTGAGCTCCTCTCATCTTAATGCTAATAAAACCCAATGAATACCAAGCCTCTTGGTATTCCTTGTGACTCTTAATATTCTATTCATCTAATAAATAGAATGTCTCTTAGCCTTCCTCTTAAATAATATTTATTAAACCCTTTAATGAATATTATCCATAATTAAGTGGTTGAGTCTAATCTAGATGAGTCTAACTCAAATTAGACTCAATCCCATAATCTAATTGGATTCACTTGAGTCAAACTCAATTAATCCAATTCGAATCAAATCTTAGTCAAACCAAGATCAATTAATCTCCGAAGCATCGTGTCCTTAGTGTGTGACCCAATAGATTCTCGTAACGTTGGCAATGTATTTAAACTACTTTAGACACATAAGCAATGAGCGACATCTAGCAATGCATCATTGCTACCCAAGTAACAAGAAAAGTCGAGATCCGACTAAACCTCCGTGACTATGATAATGTATAACCTTATCCTTCTATTCTCGATATCTAGATTGACCAATGAAACATATACCGTGTCATCCTCAGTTAATCTTGTGTTTCTTGATCCCCGAGTAGACTCACTCAAATAAATGAGCTCAATATCTCATATTGACTCATTTGAGCATGGACATGTGTTTTAGTAGTCCTACTCGATCAAGGGGCCCACAAATATCACTCTCGTCATATGGGAGGGATAGATCCCATCTACATCACTCATATCCCTCGGCATAGTTCATTACATACCTAGTAATCGCCTTTATAGTCCACCCTGTTACGGGTGACGTTTGACGATACCAAAGTACATAACTCCTTATGTAGGGAACCGTAGTGACTTCAGGTCTAAGGACTATTCATACTAATAGTCACATGAGAAAGTTTATGACACTCATATGACAATCTATGAACTTTCTCATGGCGGGTCAATTCAGTACACATTCTCCAATATATACCCATGTGTCAACTTGATATAACATATCCATGACTTGTGAGATCAAGTCATCAGTTGACCTACATGCTAGTCTCCATGCATTAATATTGTCCTTGAATATTAATACTTGACAAGGAATTGTTTAGAGTAGTGTTCTCTACATCATCTCACTATCGATTCAACCAATCGATATGATGTAGATACGAACTTACTACCCAAGGATATTATTATACTTAATTATTTGACACAAATACAAAGTAAGTATAATAACCAATCATGCCTTTATTAATTATAGAATATGATAAAAAATATCCCTAGTCAATCATCACATAATTGGCTCTAGGGCTCCTACTAACAAAATCCTCTTCAGTGCCTGTACCCAAGGGCTCTCGGAAGGGGATTTTTTTTATCATTTGTGAAGAAGCCACCTGCCAGCTTCGATGATCTGCTGGGGCGTTCGGTCAAGCATGTCAACGTGGAGGAAGTGCAATTCGCCCGACGCAAGGACCAGTCAGGGTCCCCCCTCAAGCCGTTACCCGGTCCGAGAGGAGGGAACCCCCAGCCCCAACCCGAGGAAAAGACCTTCACCTGGGGAAGGACAAGTGGGCTGGTAGGCGAAAGCTGATCGTGACAGTGGGCACCGAGCAGCCGGAGCCACTGATGATGTACTGCAGTTTCCATGGCAGTACGACACACTCCGCCAAGGAGTGTCATGCCTTGAAGAAAAAATTGAGTGAGGAGGTAGACACCAATCCTCAGAGGAAATGGAAGAAGATGGGGTATCACTGGAATTCCCCTTGGCGAAGCCCTTCTCCCCGATAACACCTACTGATGGAAAGCGAGACTCGGCATTGGTTTCGATCGTGGTCAAGGGGAAGGAGCCGGGGGCCTGCACCCTGCAGGTCTCCTTCCTTGGAAAGAGACCCCCGGAGGGGCAAGGCCCCTACTCGTGGCCCGCCCTCTAGACATGTGGGAGTTATTTCCGAATGACCCACTGGAGGAGATTCCCATCGGGCATGGAAGTCCAACACCCAACATCTGGAGAACTATGCAATTGGGACAAGCCGGAGCCAGGATCACGACCCTACGATCTTGTTCGGTACCGAAGACTTGGAGGAGGTGGAAGCTCCCTATGAAGATGCCCTGGTGATTCTTGCCCGCATCGCCAACTATGAGGTTAAGCATATCTTCGTGGATACAGGAAGTTTCATGGACATCTTGTACTAGGCTGCTCTGGATCAGATGTAGATTGACGAGGATGAACTACTTCTAGTCTCAACCCCGCTGTTCAGCTTTACAGAGTATCAAGTACAACCGCTAAGGCAAATCACCCAATCGCTATCATTGGGTAGCGATGTTCTTGAGAGGACCAGGAGGACACCCTTTTTGATCGTGGACGCTCCCTCATCCTACAATGCCATCTTGGGATGCCCGACGCTCAGTGTCTTCCAGGCAGTGGTCTCTGTCTACCACCAGAAGATAAAATTCCCGGTAGGTGACCGAGTGGCTGAAGTCAAAGGGGATCAACTGGTGTCTCGACGATGCTACAGTGGGGAGGTCAGATCGGAGTCCCGGAAAAACCTGAGGGCGCAAGAAGGCTAACTAGAGGAAGTTGTCATTCGCAGGAGGATAGGAACAAAAGGCTCATGAAGCTAGAATAGACCAACTATCTCCAATCTAGTCACCCCTGGTAAGATGTGCGTCGCATACTATGTATTTGCTATGTGTTCTTGCTGCCTTGTAGTGAATTCATGAAATAAAGGAACATGCCATCGCAAAAGTACCAGTATGTCAAACAAAAACCCTAATAACTCGCGGTGCTACAAATGCCCGAGGTACTTAGGCTTGGTCTGGGTGCTACGGACGCCCCACCAAGAATTCAAAGCTCTAATGCCTCGCTGTGCTGCGGATGCCCAGGATACATAGGCTTGGTCTGGGTGCTACGGACGCCCCACCAAGAAATTAAAACCCTAATACCTTGCGGTGCTGCGGATGCCCAGGGTACTTAGGCTTGGTCTGGGTGCTATGGACGGCCAATCAAGAAATCAAAACCCTATTGCCTCGCGGTGCTGCGGATGCCCGAGGTACTTAAGCATGGTCTGGGTGCTACGGACGCCCAACCAAGAAATCAAAACTCTAATGTCTCGCAATGCTGTGGATGCCTGGGGTACTTAGGTTTGGTCTGGGTGCTACAGACACCCAACCAAGAAATCAAAACCCTAATACCTCGCGATGCTATAGATGCCCGGGGTACTTAGGCTTGGTTTGGGTACTACGGACGCCCAACCAAGGAACAAAATCCTAATATCTCACGGTGATCCGGATGCCCGGGGTACTTAGGCTTGGTCTGGCTGCTACGGACGCCCAACCAAGAAACCAAAACCGTAATACCTCGCGGTGATGCGGATGCCCGGGGCACTTAGGCTATGTCTGGGTGCTATGGACACCTAACCAAGAAATCAAAACCCTAATGTCTCACGGTGCTGCGGTTGTCTGGGGTACTTAGGCTTAGGTTGGGTACTACGAATGCCTAACCAAGAAACCAAAACTCTAATACTGTTAGTAGGAGCCCTAGAGCCAATTATGTGATGATTGACTAGGGACTTTTTGTATCATATTATATCATTAATAAAGGCATGCTTGGTTATTATACTTACTGTATTTTTGTACCAAATAACTAAGTATAATAATGTCCTTGTGTAGTAGGTTCTTATCTACATTATATCGATTGGTTGAATCGATAGTGAGATAATGTAGAAAACACTACACTAAATTATTCCTAGTCAATCATTAATATTAAGGGATAAAATTAATGCATGGAGACTAGCATGTAGGTCAATTGATGACTTGAGCTCACAAGTCATGGACATGTGATATCAAGTTGACACATGGGTATATATTAGAGAATGTGTACTGAATTGACCCGTCATAAGAAAGTTTCATAGATTTGTTGGATAGAGAGTAAACGATAGAGGGGGGGGGGTGAATATCGTAAAACGTTTCGGATTGATAAAAGAGCAAATACACAGCGGAATTAACAAAACACAACAAAAAGACTCAAGTGGTTTTACTTGGTTCAGAGTCGCAGTCAGCTCCTACTTCAAGGCCCACGATCGTTGACCGTTTACTGCGGGCAATCCTATATGAGCGCAAAAGGTTTACAAGAATTGTATAAGTAAATTGCAGTAAATATAACAGTTTTACTCTTTGTGATTGACGCCCAGTATGGATCGTACTTCAGTGTGGAGGGTCATCGTCGTCGCTTGGAATCTCAAAATGGAAGGTTTCTGGAGCAGCGCGTTTGAGTCGAGGAGCGTAGAAACGTTAGAGAGTTGTTCTACTGAAGCCTTGGGGTCGAGGGGCTATTTATAGCCTCCTGGGGCACCCTGAACGTTGGGGGTGCCCCCCCCATGTGTCAGTCGATCCGGACAAGTCTCGGTCAGCCCTTATCCCACTTGAATAGGGCTGAGAGTTGACTGTGGGGGCGCCCGGGACGCTGGGGGCGCCCCGGTTATAACGACCCGGAAAATTCTCTTAATATTTACTTAAAATATTAAGCATGTCTAGATAATTTCCTGAGGAACCTAGAAATATTAAGGCGAACGTTGGCCTAGAAAATCCATGTTTTCTCATTTAAATTGGGAAAAAGGGCACTAATGGGCCTTATATGGGCTTTTTAGTACCATAATTATTGGTGGATTTTAGGTGAAAATTAGTATAAATATAAAGGGATTTTAATAAGAAATATTAACATAATTATGGGGGAATTTTTTTAGAATTTTCAGAATTTTAGGGAAATAAAAAGAAAAAAAAATAATAAAATAAAAATAAGGTGCATGGACCAAGGATTGAACCTTGGACCTCTTGTACAACCATGTATGCACTAACCAACTCACCTAGCAAGGTAATGTTATGAGGGAATGAAGTTGATATTGGTTAAAGCATAGAAGAAGATGAAGGGTCATGGAGAGACTCTTCATTTACCTCCTTAATGGGCTATAAAGGGGGGTTTTGGGAGTTACCTCTTCTTCCCATTGCTTGCAT